>PQWD01001406.1:74250-281700 GCA_019425675.1 Leucinodes orbonalis | reverse complement strand
GGCCTGCTAATGCAACTGCTTGACACAAGCGTTGAAATTGATTAATTGTTTCAAGTCAGAAATCACTCGTATAATATAATCATATAAGACGAGTTGTACGAAACCACTCGGATTTAGAATGGCAAGTGTTTTTTTGGATTGTTAAGCCTGTTTCATTTGAAAGGGGTTTTATGAGGTGAATATGAAAGTATCTATATAATATTGCGCCTACAACAATTAGAGTAGTAATATTTTGAAAGATGTTACTTTTAACCTGACAACACAACACAAAACAAATCACGAAAGTAGGAAAAATTCAACAATTTTTTTTTATTTTTTTAAACTAAAAATTGTAAGTTTTGTATCTTTTTGATAATATTTAGGAAAAATTATCAATTTCTTAAACTAAGCATGTTGTGATAAAAATATATAATGAAATAATATATTAAATCTATGGCCTCTGTGCCATGTGGCGAGGTTAGATTAGAGTGCTGGTAACCACATTTTGAACAGATAATAGATGCAGTAGTGTTCTCGCATGGGATCCAGCTTTTTAGAAGTTTTAATGCCAAGCATGTGGAGGTTATGGCAAATCTTTCATTAGTTTAAAGAAGCCCTTAAGTACATCTATAGGCTATCAATACAATGTAGTAATAGCCTGTAACTCAAAGGGTATCCTGTAATTTTATAGCCTATTTTACCTTTCTGCCTGAAATATAGCAACTCAGAATAATCGAAAAACATAAAAATAAAAGATGAACTTGGCGAGTGTATGTAGAGCATTTTCGTTAAAATGTTGCCCTTGTTTCCATAAAGGTACTCTGTGAAAGCTATTAGTTGTCTATAACTTTACGATATTACGTGATAAATAATGTATCATTGCAGGTAGGAAAGATAAAAAATAATGATAACATTGGTAAGCTATTAAGAAATTCAAATATTACCTTAAAAACAGTAAATCACAAATTTCATAAGTCATACACATATAAAATAATGCATATCATCCTTATTTTAGAATATGTATATAATTTTACAAAAACGACATTAAAAAAAGCATAACATAAAAATTACGGTTGACTAAAAAAACTAATATAAATTCAAACTGAATATTAAATTTATCACAAAAACATCATCTCCCTCTGATCAGCTACCGAATATGCAATCAGTTTTTTAGATGCGTACTCGCATCTAGTCTTATCTTTATGTCAACCCATTAGAGTCCAAATTCGTTTCGACATTTCAATGCTCTGAACCTTATGAATGTATTACATTGATTGGTTAGAATGATAAATGATAGTGTCTCGTCTAAATTATGGACGATGAAGCGAGAAGTGTTAAGTCTAATTGATTGTACTCTTAAAGGGAATTCCGCTTTTTTGTCAGTATCATTTGGATGATTTAAAGTATTGAATAGGTTGTAATGGATGCCACTGGTATAGTGTATTGTTAAAGCGTCATTTCTATAGAAATCAAGTCAATCAAACTCATGATCGTCATATGACAAACTAACGTCAAAGTTTCGGTGAAGAAACATATAATGAGCTCAGGTTACTTTAAAGAATATCTTATGCCACGGAGCTGAAGGAATCTCAATGAAATAACTTTTAATGACAAGCTTAGCAAATTTGTGATCTGAATTTGGATATAGCATAAAGTACATAGTTCCAGGCATAGAGTAAATATAATCGTTCAGAATGAGAAACAAAGGCTAACTTTGTGCTTAAATCTTGTAACTAAACTTTGAATGTTGAGGAGTTTATTTCTGTCTCATCGCTGCTAGTATCGATTGATGGAAACAGTGTGCTAAAATGTATTTTAATAAATATATTTGCATGAAGTTCTCATCGAGAGTTATTCCTCTGTATCACAGACAAAGTATAAGTTTTTAATATTAGTAGATATTTCAAAAAAGTTAATATCAATAGGTTGTCTAATGCACTAGACAAAGTACAGACAAGTCGGGACATAAAAAAGTTCACACAAAAACATCTGTAAACGCGCCAGATGGTCGCGACCTACGCCACTGCGCTCCGACTTCTCGTAAACTAATAACAGACCAAACTTTCAGTAGGTAGTGTTGGTATCTGCGTAAATAATGTCGATAATTTTGCAATTCAGAAAAAAACGATAGATGGTGTATTTGATGAAGCTGAACGTGCGCCTTGACTATTTATAAACTTATAACAGACCAGACCTTGACTTGTTACATTCAGCATAAAAGATGACGATAATTTAATGAATCACTAAAAATACCTTAAACTCTTAGATTAAGCAATTAAATACTGATATGATTTTTGTCACTCTAACTGTGGCAAATCGAGACATAGTACAAAATGATAATGTGAAGAGAATGTATTTTTGATCGTGACCTGAAGTAGCTTTAAGAAAACTAGGGATCTGCAACCATAATTTGTTAACGATGTCTAAATTGCCAATAACCTAAAGCAAAAACATCATCATCATCAGCTCATTAGACGTCCCCACCGAGGGGCACGAGCCTACCCGTATAGGGTGATTAGGCCTTAGTCGTCCACGCGGGCCCAGTGCGTGTTGGACGACTTCACACACAACCTTCGAATCTCTTCGCAGGCGTGCATGAAGGTTTCCTCACGATGTTTTCCTTCACCGTAAGAGCGTCGGATAACGTACATATATTTTCGAAAATTCGAAAATACATTGGTACGTGTCGGGATTTGAACCTCAGCCCTCCGTAGGAAGGCGACAGTCCACACCACTGAGCCACCGACGCTCAAAGCAAAAACATGATAATAAAATATTCTATGCGTATGATCATTAGTAGATGCAATATTTTTAGGTAAGATTCTAAGCTTTGTGCATGTTATGCTTATATTTAAACTGTTTATTTTCCTCAGCTGTATCTAAGGTTTCTCGAAATCGTATAATTATTTAAACATCATCGAAAACACCTCCCATCACTAAAATCAAGCGCCACCGTAAGCGTAGAATTTCCCGCCGTGTATTTACGAAACTGGAAATAACTAGTTTAATAAACAATATCCACTATTCTTCCTTATTGTTTGTTTGTTTATGTTCTCCTTTAAAATGCCGCACCTTTAAAGACAGCCGCTCGCCCTCTCATAACATTTGCTTCGACAAGGAAGATTCTAACCGACTAAAGCTGGGTTAACTTTGTACATAATTTTCTATGTTTTAGAAAAAAAAATAACGTTTATTTTGCGCATTTCTTAGTTAATAATAAATAAATATCCACTGACATTCACAGAGCGCCATCTAGCCCCAAATTAAGCAACGGATAGACATACTTATATACATTTATTTTGTAAATACATACATATTATACACAGAAAACACCCAAACCATTACAAACAGACATGTTCATGCACACAAATGTTTGTATTGCCTGGGGATCGAACCCGGAACCCTTGGTGTTGCAGCCGACGTCTCAACCGCAACACCAAATGTGTCGTAAGTTATCTTAGTTATTAATTGAGGTTTTACTGTTATAACGTGTCCAATGATCAGAAATGTAACTGCAATGCCCATTTAAAACTGATAAAATGGAGCCATACAAATAAATGCTCATTAAAATCACCTTACACGTTTTGCATACAAAAACTTTCGTACATACTTATTAATACAAACAAGTTATTTCACACACGTATCGTCACAATCGGTCATTCGCCCTCTCCATACATGAAGAGTACGTGCCCATGAATTTTGTATGAGACAGGGCTATGGGAATCTCAATAGACGTTTTGTTTTGATCAAAATACTTGATTCTATTAACTAATATAATGGGGAAGAAAGTACTGCTCTTTTGTTGAAAGGAATTACTGGGAAGCCTGAGATAGTTCATGATTTTGCTACCAATAAAAATATAGCTAGTGTTTTTAAAGCATGTACTTGTTTAGTCTATGGACATTTTAAAAACTATACATTCACAAAGTGCTTTAATTTTTTAACTTCAACTACTATAAGGCAAAAAAGTGCGCAAGCAAAGAAAGTCCACCATTAAAACTCAATCAAAAGAATAAAACAGTTGCCAAAGTAAATATCAGGTGAATCGTATAATATTTTCCCCGGCTCTAATTACCAAGTGATTTCCTTTCGTCGGCCAACACAACCAGGCATTAACCTGATAACGTTTATGGTCGCCATCGAGCCAACTATAGCACAATAAGTCAAGACGATATTGCTAAAAATAAAACGTAAACAAACGCAAAGTTTGCAAACAACACAGAACCTGTTCCACGGAACTGGTTTCTGGTGTAATTTGTGAAAGAGCAGCGATGTGAATAATTCAAGGGTCACTATGTGAGTTTTTTGATGTTACTCAGAAGTTAACAGTAATGAAGTATACATTTTGGAACTTATATAATGTAGGTAAATCTATCAATATTTTTAAGATCCAGTCTGCTAATTATATCAATTATGCTATGATTGATGATTATTTATTTGGAGCGTCGGTGGCTCAATGGTGTGGACTGTCGCCTTCCTACCGGGAGGGCTGAGGTTCAAATCCCGACACGTACCAATGTGTTTTCGAATATAATTTCACATGTACGTTATCCGCCGCTCTTACGGTGAAGGAAAACATCGTGAGGAAACCTTCATGCACGCCTGCGAAGATTCAAAGGTTATGTGAAGTCGTCCAATCCGCACTGGGCCCGCGTGGACGACTAAGGCCTAATCACCCTATACGGGTAGGCTCGTGTCCCTCGGTGGGGACGTTTAATGAGCTGATGATTATTTAAATTAAAATTAGTGTATGTTTAAATTTATGTAGATCGAAAGCGTAATGACAACATTCATCATATTTCAGATTTACTCTTTTAAAACTTCGGTCAATTTCTAGTTTAATGAAGATTTATATAAAACAATGAAAATATTTAGTATTTTGATTGTTATCAAAGCTATCGTTGGAAAAATGTCTTTGAAATTTTCTTGCTTCACACGTTCTGAAACTCCGTCTTTAAGACAACTCCGCTCAAATCTTACCGATTGCACCAATGTTGTTGTTTGACCAGGCTGCAACAAGCACCGTTAAATTTACTGTCCCAACGCAAGCAGCACATTACCATTCCACTCGTCTCACCGAATTTGATCACTGCACCCTTAAATGGCGCCAATGAGGTGCGTGTCCCAAAATCTGAAGCGTGATTGCTTGTTTGTTATTGGATAACTAAGAAATGGTCAGATGGTGAAATTTTGTTTCTCAGAAGTATTACGAGTTTTAGCTTTTAAAGAAAAGAAATTAAGGTCAAAGTTTACAATTGCTGTAAATCGTGTCATGAATAGTCATGAAAGATGCATTTTCATGTCCAAAATTTATAAAGCTGTTTTTTTGTAATTTTACTTGACTTAACATTTTAAAGTCATATAAAGTCATGTGATAACAATATTATCCCCATTATCATTAGCCTAAAACGTCCTACTGCAGAGAAGAGGCCTTCTCAAACAGCATAGCCGTTACTTTACATATCAAAGAATGAAATAATATAAATAATTGGTAATTTAGCTATGAATATTCACATTTTTTATTTCTTATATACCTTAAAGAAAAATTTCACTCCACAAAAAATATTAAAACTATTGTATTTTTTAAGGTTATAGTTTTATTATAATATTAATATAATTATTCCCTATTGCTGTAATATCTTATCCAATATATACTAAACATTGACGTACGTGGCTAAGAAATCGTTTATAATAACTTATTTCTGCGTGCATTATTACTAAAGCAAATAACGACTGTTTTGTGCATATATTTGCAAATCCTAACTAAAGCTTGTCTTACGATAACGTGCTTTATTTTAAATTAACGAAAGACGATTCTTGCAATTGACTACATTTCAATACATTTCTATAAATGTTCCTATATACATATAAACAAAACGTTGACATTCAACTTGCAAAGACTTGTAGGCCTTGATTACTACGACCCTACACATGTATCTAGACATGATAAAAGTATTATTACTTATGAGTCTGAGGGAAAAAGCGACCCTATTGTTTGATTTGTAAAGTGAATTTTCCAACTATATCTCTTTATAATTTAAGATGTTCTAGAATAGCTGCACCTGAGTTCATGTGTTCCAACGTCTCAGAACATGTTTTTACTGAAAATGGAAACTGGAAAAACGGTTTTAATGCTATAAAGTTGCCCTTGGCATTACTTGACACGAGCTTTATGCTTAAGAGGCAAACGGAATAAATGGGCATTTATAAGAGAAGAGTGATATATGGTGTTCTTTGATATTTTAATAGCACTGCATGGCTCAACGTTACTGCTTTATTAAGAACAAGATGCGTGGAAGAGTTTGTATTTATTCGCATACGGTTATATATAAAATAATGAATTACTTTTACATTAATAATATCTAAAAACACAAGAAATCAGATAATTGTATAAGGTCATTTCGTATACATTAGATTGTGGAAAGGCATTTTCCTATAGGCTTTATTTTCTTTTTATCTTATGACAAGTATACTGTTTTTGTATCAGTGTGACGGAAATATCCAAATCAAGATCAAACGCTATAAGTTTTATCAATATATATTTTTGATTGTTTTAGAATTAAATATCATCTACATCAACTATTAAAATGTAATGAAATGTGATCATTAAACGTTGAAGTTTCAGCTTTTACAGCTAATTTATTAAATACATCATCTTTTATACACTCCAATTGACCACGTGCGCGAGACTGGTCGGCGCAACCGATCCTTTGTTTGTCTCACGTCTTGTTCAACTGCCTTTGTGTCGAACGGCTTTGCAAATATTGTAACATGCGGAGTGCCGGCCGTGTTTGAAATTCACTTTCAGATCATTTTACACTTGTCCGATGGTAATCATAACATTTGTGAGATATTGCATGCATATTTTGAAATAGTTTTAAGCTTTTTTTTCATTTTTACGGTTTGTTATTATTGTACTGCGTACTCGCATCTTTCGGGTCGAAGCGATCTGCTCATAAAGTCATGCCAAATAGTTATGACCAGAATCTGGCAGTACACAGGGTGTCTCTGGGCGAACCTACGGCGTTAGATTATTTGAGGAATACGTATAAGATTCGTCCAAGAAAATCTCTGTTGCTTTTATTTTTTATAGCGTCTGCTTGATATGTACCTTGTTTTATTACATAATCAACTCATACCTGTTATAGTACATTGTATGTAGATACATTGTTTTCAATGCTAAGATTACCACTACATACAATTCACTCATTACTCAATAAATACATCGTTCCAATCAAGTCGCATATTTCTCGTAAGAAAACTTGGATTATTCAAAATTATTCTTCACACACTCAATGATTTTATCGTCTACATTCATAGCTTCAATATCATTAATTGATTTTTTCCCATCATAACGCCCACCTTATAGGTCAAAGAATCAATTAGTTTCTACATTGATGCAGTACCAAATGCTAGATCATTAGTGGAATGCTTTCGAGACAGATCATGCCCACCAGCTGCGTTGGTATGCGTCACAGTTGTGGTTTGTCAAGTGTAGGATAAATCCAAAATAAGCAATGGCATGGTAGTGTTACTGATTGTCATTTGGCTGCAGAATTGGAACCAACAAACATTTCTGCTATATTATGACGCATAAATTTGTATCTATTATGTCTGTGACAATTGACAATAAATTATAAATAAGTAATTTATTACCCCAAAAATTTAAGGATTAACCAAATAGCTTATCCAAATATTAAGCTTAAAAGTACGGACGTATAAAAATATAGACGGACTGTCATTAATGTCATTATATGTCCTCGAATTAACAGTCAATTCGAACTAGGAAGAAGTTTTACGAGCAATATTTTTGCAATTCTTCTGTCCATCGTGATCTAGGTTAACCTACGCTCTCCAGTCTCCACTAAAACATTCGTGTGATCCAACGTTAACAGTGTGATATACACGATAATTCGGCTTCCGATCTAAAAGTAAAATATCTTTAAAGAATACAGTCGAAACTGTATAAGTGTTAGGACGCAATTATCATCATATCGAAGTATTTAGTGCAGCGGCAGAATTTTATAAATAAAAAGAGATTCTAAAGGCGATACAAACCTACCGCCGATACAAACCTGTACTGTGATATTGTTTGCATTGCGATGTATATTTAGATAATACGCGTTATTACACAAATAACTGAGTCGGAGTAGACTTTGCGGCGGCTAAAAAGGCTGGTTACGTTTGGTATGTTATTTCATACTTTGAATGTTTTGCAAGCCTTACTCGAGATTGAGGAATTTACAAAATATTACTTTATTTGGTAACATGTCTTTAACGTAAATTAATTTCGACTTTAAGGAGACTTTGCACTTACTGCTGGTATTTTGTACTGTTTTTTTTTCTGAATTAACAATAAGAATAAATTGTTCAAAGTGTTAAAATAAAGTTAACAATTAATGAACCAAAACATTTCATTAATGTATGGCAATTGTGCGTTTCATTATTCCGTAATATGTATGTCGGCGGCTCAGTGGTGTGGACACGAAGTGGAATCCCGACACGTACCAATGTATTTTCAAATTTTCGATAAATATGTACGTTATCCGACGCTCTTACGGTGAAGGAAAACATCGTGAGGAAACCTTCATGCACGCCTGCGAAGAGATTTGAAGGTTGTGTGAAGTCGTCCAATCCGCACTGGGCCCGCGTGGACGACTAAGGCCTAATCACCCTATACGGGTAGGCTCGTGCCCCTCGGTGGGGACGTTTAATGAGCTGATGATGATGAATATGTACGTTGTCCCTTATTTTAGTATATTCTATGAAATTAGAATCCTTAAAATAGATCTTTATATAATTCTTTTGTACATAATTATTTAATACCAACAATGTCAAATAAATCAGTTTAAAACAGATAAGAACCTAACCTAAGCAAAATTTAATCCACCTTATTACTCGTAATCAAATTATCGAAAACGTAATAGTACATTATTAAATAAGCACACTTCCCAAAATGTTTATAAACTAGCTCTTAAAAGTTAAAGCAATGACTTGATCACAATGATGCCAACATTTACCCTTCAGTGAGCTTTGGTTAATATAATTCATTATAAACATTTGCTATAAGCTTATTTCTAATCGCAATGTTAATTACAGCATGGACGTTTTCAAACAATAATTCGTTAGAAACATTTGTTATTTCACTTACATTTCAATCGATGTTTTTATTATAACCAGTGTTCTATTCTGGTCTATTTTAGTTAGCATGGGAACTTAATTCCACTCGAACTTATTATAAGCATCGAGTGCTTTAAAATCGACCGTCTTGGCTACTGTATTAACAACAGTATTCAAGTGTTTATTATTAGTATAATGTAATTATTTTTGGTACTGTGGGAAAGATGTTATCAAGAAGTGTAGTTAATGTTTTCTATCGATTTTATAAATGATTCACAGTAACATTTTTTAAATACACATAAAACACATATATTATAAAATACATAAGTAGTTACAAGTTTATACTTAAGTTATATAAAATAAGCAAGTATATCGCTACAATAGTATCGAAGATCATTAAAAATATTGTCAAAGGCCATAGATCTGAAAAAGGAAAGGAAATTTTGAAAATTAGTAATCATACTTCTATTTATTTGCATATTGCGATCTAAAGCGTTGTAAAACAATATTGTATGAAAGACGCTCGCGAAGAATTTTTAACATACAATCATATTTTAAAGACTGCCATTGCCGTCAAGCAAACTCCGCTATTATGGGATTTAGTTTGAGCTCCTAAACCGACGTCGTAAAGAACGATAATTGCTTTTGTGACCCACCGATTATGTCGGATCTATGGAGTATTTTCGTTTCGACTTGTTTAACAATGATGTTTTTACGACGTTTCTTCCCTAAGTATTAGTAAATTAGGAGTTGACGATGTAAGTAACCATACAGTGTTTACAAAATTAACTTTGTTTGGTAAAAAATACGCGTAAATACCTGACCATTAATTATAGTATATTCCTAAAAATATGTAAATTTAGGTCAAATATAATAGAATCAATAGGATTACTTTGTAACTGGGAATCTTCATAATATACGAAATAATTAAATGCTCGAAAAATTCAACTCTGTTGTACTACAACAACTTATTTGCCTAACGTCATATATGGCTCTGAAATGGTATTAGGTAGTATGCACCTGAAAGGGGAAAAAAATCCATTTTGTTGGTTTAATTAGATGTTAGATCATGGTCTATTGAGTACCTTTTATCCAATATGAGTTTTAGGCAAAGCATTGACAGGCTTTAAAATAAATACATTTTGATCTGTTACTTCAGATTTTAGCTTTACTTGTGCAATGGATGAAAAATCCCATATTTAAACCACTTCAACGAAAAAAGTTACTATGCTATAGAAGATAACTAAAAAGATAAGGATTGTTGGGCATGTTAATTCCACGACATTATTGTGATTGTTTTAATGCAATCTTGATTTGTATAAATACTTTATTAAACATATATTGTAATTTATTTAAAAAGAGTATTGAAAGAAGAAAGAAAGAAAAATATTTATTTGGCGCATAAAATTGTGACATTTCAAATATTAAAATAATTATAATGCTACCAAAATGGTGGCCACTCAGCTAATGCCAAGATAGTTTTGACAAGGCGCAGTTTTGCAGTGGAACGAAATTTATTCCTAGGTTTCTTGCTGAATACTTCTCAGTAGACAACAACAGTGCGAACCAGTGGTAGAATTAAATTAAAGTGTTTTTTATGGACCTAAACCGAATAAATATATTTTGATTTTTGAATACTTCAATTATAATATTATTTTGTTTGTTTCATCCCTTTTCTCCAAATGGTTGTTAATACGGAAGAATAGTATTATTTCATTGTAAAATTTGGAACTTGTAGCATCACTCCAACAATGTGGAGTTTTATGCAAAATCAAACTTAATGTTATAAATATTCTGCTAAGTCTAGTTATTTGCTTCAGGCAACACCTATTTAGTAACAGCAAGCAGATATTTCCTTACAACCGTAAATTACTAAGTAGAGCCTATGTATGCTGCCTGCTCTAGTTTTCAAATGCTGTTACTTATTTGTAATTATATATACCCGTAGTTTATACCAATAATGACTTTACGATCATGAACAACAATGTTATCATTAACCCATTCAACGAGACACAATAAACAATCTATTGTGTCTCGCGTTTTAAGGCGTTATTTGTTTTCAATAGTTTACAGAACTATTATAAAGTCACACTTTCTATAATATATACGACTTGCGGAAATTAATCTATAGTATTATGTGGTCGACAGATTGTACAAGTCCCATAATATTTTTTGTACCTTAGAATAGAATGACAACATGATTTTCACAAATACGATGAATATTAGCAAAATATTTTACTTATCTCGGTAAAGAGCATGGTTATTTGGAATATGATGCTTAAGTTTAAAGTTTTGTCGGTAAAAGCAAGCAAGTACGTATTAACATAAAAGTTAACATCAAGTTACAAGCCATTGCCTCTAAGCAGTGTAATATTTTCAAGGATATAAACAAAAGTCATATCCTTTATACACCAAGAGCAGTTAAGCCCAAGCCTTAAGATTTTATATGCAAATACTGTTTTCTCTTTTCCTTTGGAAAATCTAGTGAGCAGTTTACTGTGTTTTCAAAGCCAATGAGAACGTGTCAATACATTTTCTTTATCTTAAATATTCATGAGATAAATCTTAGTATTAAATTGACTTTATATTTACACTGAAATTTTATCGTTCAATATTAACCTCTGTAGGTAAGACAAACTGTGTGTAAAATTTTTTTCGGGGATAAATTTTTTCTTCAATTAAAACTACCACACTTGTCAACATAGCCCTTATTGTTATACAATAATATTACATAGTTATAAAAAATCCAGGATTAGGTTATCCTAATCCTGGATTTTATATACGTTTCAAACGTCATTTATTATGTCATTAACATAAGCATTTACAACAACTCTTTACTTTCTGACTGCTTTCAAACTTTAAGCTTCTTTGCCACCCAAATTGTCAATTAATATTAAACTCTCGTCTATTTCAAAGCAACAGCAATCATCTTCATCGGAGCGTGGCTTACTGGACTCATTTGTTTTTATGTTATTACTCTATCGAAGTAAATTGACAGCTATATGAGGAAAGTTGTAACGATCGTGGCTTGGTTAAAGCTGGTTCATTTTAAAGGACTTATAGTTCTTTTTTATGAAACAATTTCGTAAATCGTGCTTCTGTTCAAAGGACTTCATTCTCAAACATTGTATTTTATGCAGTGCAATAGGTTTTAATATTAAATTGAGCGTCTTAAAAAAATATTAAGTGTTTTAAGAAACTAGCGAATCGAAATAAAAATAAATAAATTTTCAAAAGTTACATGAAACATATCAGAAACATTAATAATGTAATTTCAATGATATTTTTAGGAAACGAACCATCTAGAAAAAGTGTTAGTAATTACCGACAACATCTTACAATTTCAATAAAGCGACATTAAGTAGACTGTAGATTTGATGTAGACCTCAAAATCATACAATCATTACTCAGTAATTTGGTAGTTCGTTAGTTGCTCCTAATTCATTATACCATCTAGTGTATTTATTACCAAAGACACTGACTGTTTTACCAATAAATTTTACAACAATATCCCGACTTAACTTAAATTGGCTTTCAACAAAATATCCGTGGCTATAATTATACATAGATTTATCGGTCGTCCCGCAAACGAGGGGCACCTTTTGTCAGCTTGACGGAATAAAGACGATAAAAAAGTTAACAGTAGCGAACACGAGTTAACGATAGGGTTCTGTATGATAATAAAAATTTTGATAAATTTTCAGAATGACATTCTTAGTATAATAACTATAATAAAAAAAAACATAATATTTGTCTTTGAAATTAGTTCTTTACTAAGAAAAAAATACAAAACTATGTAATTCAGTGCTTGCGGTAGAGCCACATGCCCTGTTTATTCGTTTTTTGAAGTGCCAAAATGAATTATGAATAGCTTAATTATTATCTTTTAATAAAACTTAAAAACATATTTCGATGTTCCATTATTGTATAGAACAGGTTCTTCAGACGTAGGAACAAATTTGGAATTGATCAAAAGAATAAACCAATGAATTTTTAATTAAATGCTATCTATACTTAATTTTACTAGTGAATATGATAGATACTTTTTAATAATAATCTTTGCTTCGGGTGCTATTGAATGTCAAAATATTAATGAGGAATTCTCTTTAATACATTTTACTTTTAATTATCAGTTCACTAAACTAAAATGAAGTCAATCTGAAATAAAATATAAACCAAGGGTTTGTTTGTACAGCGGAATCCTAAAAAGCAAACATTAATCTACAAACTCAGGCGTCGACTTTTAAGTAGCGTTTTGTCTTTTGACTTATTTGAATAAAGTCTGGTATAGCCGAATTAGGGTGCCTTTTTGTCCCACTATATTAATATTCATTTAAGTTCAGAAGATTCCTAGTTGAGATTAAGTCACCAGCTATTGTGCTATTTTAGTTCGTAAATAATAAGGGTCATTTATCATCGGAATGTTTTGGTTCTTTAAACACTTCTGAAATATGGTTTGCGATTAATAACTAAAATTTATTTTGCCTGGTGTTTGTATTATGTGCTTAATCAGCTATTTAAAATTTATTGTTATTTAACCACTGATTAACTTATTCTATTAATAGAAATATAAACTTGTTGTTAATTTGAATTGATTTTTATCACTTAATAATTGAAATACAATTCGCTAATTATATTTTGCGCCATATGAAATGCCTTCTACACCATCCTCCCTGTGACGTAATGGTTTTAAAATGAGCTTTATTGAATGAAGTGTTCCAGGTTAGATACCCGGGCTTTTTTTAACAATTAGTTACTAGGTGGTAGATTCGATACGGTCTTATCTATGGGAATATAAGTTGTTATCACTTTGTGCTGTAATTGTTTCTAGTTTAGCAGTAACTTCGGCCACTTTATATGCACATTATGTTTATTTAACTTTGGTAAATGATGCCGTTGTAATAATTGGATTTCTACAACATTGGACGACCCATGTGGTGCAATGGTCGAGACGTCGGCTGCTACTGTTTTTATGTATAATAAGTATGTGTTTACAAAAAAATACATAAGTATGTTTATCCTTTCATTGTTACCAGTTTGTTAAGTACCCATAATACAGGCTTCACGCTTAACTTGGGGCTAGATGGCGCTGTGTGAATGCCAGTGGATATTTATTTAATATTGTACCTACCCAAAAAAGATACCAATCCTCAATAATAATTTTTCCTAAAATATATTTTTTGTAGTTATATTTTCTGTAACTTAAGTGTATTGGGCATGAATCATGCAACGTTTCTGGTATTCAAACAAAATTAGAAATCAATTATCCTGTCAATTGTCACACTATTTATAGAACGCTAAAGTCGAAGTGAGATCCCACAAAAAAATCTGAAACACCGTAAACTGATGGCGCTTCACGACGAATTGACAAGAAGTACATTTTAATTTCAGGTTAATTACAAAGCCCCCCTGTTTTCTTTGCGAGTGTGACGTTGAAGTATTCGGATGGGAAGGGAACTTACTTGAGAAGCAACATGACAGATCCTTTTAAATGTAACATACTAGAAGATGGAATTCCGAAATTGTGTAGACGAATATCATGTCTTGCATGGAAAGTATTTTTGGAGGTATCTTTGTAATTAGTTGTTATTTCTTCATTCAGTGTCGGCATAGAAACAAAGATGTTATTCCAACGGTAAAATTCGCATTGAATTATAATCAATGATATTCTGTATATATAAAGGTAGACGCCATCCGTGCCTCAAAAACGAACCGCCGAAGAGAGAACAATTTGTATTCTTTTGTTTAGGTAAATGTACATTCGAAATATGTGTATGTGTGCTGTCACTGCATTCGGAACACTTTTTTCCAATATTTTGTGAGCATATCACGAATCTATACTTTTTTACATTATTGATTAAAATGTGATCAATGTTAATTAATTTAATTCCTTGATTGAGTAAACAGTAAACATTTCACGATCCCGTTTGTAATTTCACATCAAATGTAAATATGGATAATGTTCTTAAAGAAACAAAATGTTTTTTTAATCAATATTGTTAACGTCTTTGCGGGGGAGTATTTTAACACAATTAAGAAATATTACCGCATAGCCATGCAAGCGAAGGACCGGGATATGTAGCCTTATTCTCACACTTAAAATCAAACGCAACAGGATATGCCCTTCGTTAGTGTTTAACTCGATTGTGGACATTATTACCGGGCAAATTGCAAAACATCCAGCTTTGAAATAGTCATAAATTACACTAAAACCGTCCTTAATCGATCGTGATAAAGCCCTAATTTGGGCCACAAATGAGCCGTTTGAAATAATAATATAATGACTACGAATTAAATGCGGCAATTTACTGCATTTCATGCGAATACTTCTTGGGATTTATCTTTTGAATGATGCGAAAGGATATGTTTGCTTTTTCTATTGAAGTGACTTGCGTTTTTATTTATTTTGTTTCATTGTTATACTTTGAAATTGTGTATTATTATTAAAGACTTCTTTCGTGTCAACGTCTTTTATGATATTAAAAAAACCGTAGTTGGCTTTGACCCTGCAAATAGCTGGAACTGCGTACCTTAAAAATTTGAAAACTGAATAAAAACCAAAGTTTTTAATGCTTAACTTTTTAATGACAATCGATTTGCTCACTAAATACCAGGCGTCAGGCATCGCACGCGAGGCCGAGGCTTTTACTGAGACAGTTTTATTAAGGCTTCATATTATATTCTTGTAAATCTTGATTTGTAGACAATTTTAATACTCTGTATTAAGTATAGATATTATACACAGTATTAAAATTATCTACAAATCAAGATTACAATAAACGTTATTTATTCAAGGAATAATTGTTACTGTTACAAAAAAAACTAAATTAACCATTTTTATCTCTGTCTGTCCGTTTGTTCCGGTTTATTTTTGGGAAATAAATAAATATTGACTTGTGAGCGTCCTGATCGTCCCATTCATATGTTATAAAGTTAATAAATAATAATACAGTTATTACAAATATTATTGTATTGCAACATATGACTTCGAGAACATTCTATCATTGTGTCGTAATAGGAACAATGATGTAAAAAAGTATGGATTCGTGATATGCTCACGAAACAATCGAAAAAGTGTTCCGAATGCAGTGACAATACATATTTCGAATTTCGAACACATTTACCGAAACAAAAGAGTACAAACTGTACTCTTTTCTTCTTTTCTTCGGCGGTTCGTTTTTGAGGCACCGATGGCGTATTCATCTTATAAATACAGAATATAATTGGTATAAGAACTTACATCTGTCGTCTCGGGTGACGGGCGTAGAGCAGTGTTGACGGTAATGACCACCTACTGTTAGTAATTTCCTTCAACACTGAATCTGTCATGGTCAGGCGTATCACTTACCACCAGGTGAGCGTCCTGACCGTCCCGACCACATGTTATAAAGTTAATAAATAATAAAACAGTTATTACAAATATTATTGTATTGCAACATATGATTTCGAGAACATTCTATCATTGTGTCGTAATAGGAACGATAACAAAGGATTTGCATTCGTGCAAAATAATGCATGTGCATTGCCAAGGCCAACGCAAAATGACGTAATGCATTGCAGTCGAATACATTTGGTTTGCGAATGGATTCATATCTTTAGGTACAATAAAGCAATAAAATAAATATCCACTGACATTCACACAGCGCCATCTAGCCCCAAGTTAAGCGTGAAACCTGTATTATGGGTACTAAACAACGGATAAACATACTAATATATTTTTTTGTTAATACATACATATTATACAAAGAAAACACCCAGACCATTACAAACAGACATGTTCATGCACACAAATGTTCGTAATGCCCGAGGATCGAACTCGGAACCCTTGGTGTAGCAGCCGACGTCTCAACCGCTATACCAAATGGGTCGTATATTCTGTACGAGTAAACTTATTATTATTATTCATAGCATCTAACGGTGAAGGAAAACATCGTGAGGAAACCTTCATGCACGCCTGCGAAGAGATTCGAAGGTTGTGTGTGAAGTCGTCCAATCCGCACTGGGCCCGCGTGGACGACTAAGGCCTAATCACCCTATACGGGTAGGCTCATGCCCCTCGGTGGGGACGTTTAATGAGCTGATGATGATGATGATAGCATCATCAGCCTGCAGAGATTTATGGAGAGATTGGGCCGTAACCCAACACTCGAGCCTAATGCAGATTGGTAGGTGTTAACCTACTGACTTACCATCCTACGGTTGTAGCCGGGAACGGCGTGTTTGTACAGCACAGGGATCGAACACGAGACCAATTAGTCAACATCTCAACCGCTACACCATATAAGTCGTCAAACTTGTAAATCTACTAACGTTAACATACACACACTTAACGTTAACACATATATAACACATACTTGACGTAATATATACAATATATATATATTATATATATAATATATATATATATTATATATATATATAATATATATATATATATAATATATATATATATATATATATATTATATATAATATATATATATATATATATATATTGTATATATTACGTCGAATCTCTTTCAATTGCAATATTACAGCAAATGAATAACTTATGTTACAGTAAGAAACATATAATATATTATAAACATATATCATATATATTATATGCAGCTACTCAAGGTTATACTGGCCGAGGCAAATGTTATCTAAGCGATTAGCGAATAGATTAATACTATGGTTCTCAAACTTTGAAAAATAATACCTCCGTTTTCAAATCGCAAAAAATAAATACAATTATTTCTCACTGAAAACTTATGACAGTATGATACTATGCCGAAGTCTCACGATGGGAATTTTCGAATTTAATGTAATAACCATTAATGGGTAGTTATTTATCACATGTACAAAAAAATATTAGCTATAAGCTCAGTATCTGGTAACGTTATATGGCTATTTTTATGATATTGTTATGTAACCTAATTATTATACTATTAAATTGTTTAAAGAAGCAGACGCCAAGAAATGTGTTTCAATTTTCACATGGCACTACTTGCCAATTGCCCGAAGAAGCTGTAAAAGCCATCGGTTTCCAACAGAAGTTTTCAGTTTGAAAAATGCCATCTGGAGGACTGTTTTTGAAGTTAACTTTATTCAATAATAATAATGCGTTTATTTGTAAGACACAGGTAAGTAAACATGTTTTATAGTTTGTAATGTTATATCAGAAAATGTAACACCATGTCTTGCAATTAACAGGCGTACAAATTTTTATAAAATATTTAATAAGAATTTTTAATACATACAACATTTAATTGTGTTAGGATTTATTGTATGACAAGTATGTACCACTACTGAATTTATATGTTCATAACAAATAGTTTGAGAACCACCATTAATATTAATCTACGTTTGTGTGAGTACGCATAGTATACAAGAAACGGTAATATTTCTTATGCTTAGTGTGTGCGTGCACAGCGCAAGCGCAACTAATGACGTTTTTTTAATATCCTTACTATCATACTACACATGTAGCTTACTTTGTTCTTTTTTTTATGTAACAAAGTGTCCAGGACAGTCAGAACGCTCAACTGATAAGTGATATGCCTGCCCATGACAGCTACCACCTAGTCTGTAACTGCTTCGTATTCTTGTAAGTGGTTCTAGGTATATTTTTATGATATAAGTTTCCAGGATTGTCAGGCTGCTCAGCTGATGGTAAGTGATACGCCTAACCATAATAGAGCTGCATTTAAGGATACCAACAACTGATATACAGCTATTATGCCGCACTGCGGCCGACACCAGAGACAACTGATGCTAGGTCTTTTACCTTATAAAAAATATCTTTCCGCGGCCAAAAAGCCTTGTAGTGTTTCTCTGAGCTTGTAGTGCATACTGATTAATGAAAGAGGCTCTGGCTCACTAACCAAAATTTATTTGGCCAGCGCGGTTTTTTTAATAAGTTTTTGGCCGCAGATGGCCTAAACAGCTTCACCGCATGAGTGGTACAGATGGCTCTTAACCAAAGAGCGTGGTGCGGTCGCTACGTATTATAAAGATGTCATCATACCCATGTGAATTCTTATGTTATGAAATGATCGGGACGAAATTCCAGTTCGCTTGCCTGGAGAATGATATGAATGATGATGATGATGAAATCTCGACCGATTTCGGCCACGGCGATTGTCTTTAACTCCTGATGTGAATATCAAAGTCATATTGTACTGAAGGAAACTAATAACAGTAGATAGTCATTACTTTCCGATGGTTGGCGTTCGACTACAGTTCGATTTATGCGCAATTTCATTCCGCGTACTTCGCTAATATGGAACCTACCAGCAGCGGTATTTCCTGACAAATATAGACATAGCAACCTTGAGAAAGAGCGTATTCCTTCCTTAAAGTAAGCAACGCACCGGTAGCGCTTCTAGTGCCCGTTGTTCATGGGCGGAGTTGAACACTTTCCATCAGGCGTCTCTCTTGCTCGTTTGCTCCTTATAACATAAAAAAAAACACTGCCTTAAGCTCGTCAACCGAGGCAACAGATGTTATTAATTAATTAATTTACTACATCTGGTAAATATATTAGCTGTATCGAGCGTCGGTGGCTCAATGTGTGGACTGTCGTTCCTACCGGAGGGCTGTGGTTCAAATCCCGACACGTACCAATGTGTTTTCGAATTTTCTAAAATATATTTACGTTATCCGACGCTCTACGGTGAAGGAAAACATCGTGAGAAACCACCCGCGAAGAGATTCGAAGGTTGTGTGAAGTCGTCCATCCGCACTGGGCCGCGTGGACGACTAAGGTCTAATCACCCTATACGGGTAAGCTCGTGCCCCTCGGTGGGGACGTTTAATGAGCTGATGATGATATTAGCTGTAGTGCCCACATGCCGAAACACAGAAGTGCAAAACACTTCTAGTTTACGTGACGATATCTGGCACTTCGGTGTACCTACCTCGTCTAGGTATGGACCTAGTAAACTGTTGCACAGTTATGCAGACATTATTTTGTGTTACTTATGACCAAATGAAAACAAACTATAAGTAAGCTCGTAAGCTGTATGGTTCGAATTTTATGTTATCCTGTCGATTATTTAATACCTCTCAACAATGACTTCTTGTCATAGCATTCTAAAGTTGTGAATTATTTAGTTAAATACTGGTTGTACATTCCCTGATCCAAAGTCAAAGTCAAAATCCATGTGTTCAAATTAAGCTAACAAAAAGCACTTATAAACGTCAAACAAAATAAAAAAACATTTATAATACCAAAGTAAAGCACAAAATGAATTTGATACTTGGAAAAAAAGCTTCAGTGTTTAGGCCCAATTTTATTCAATCCACTTTTATTCAGTTTTCGCGCAATCAGTACAAGTTCGACTATTAAAATTGTAAAGGTTTATTTACATTGCTTCAACCACATCTAAGGTTGTACTATTTAAAGCGCAGTACACACCGCAGCAGATGTGCACAAATTCCAAAATTTTTATGACACACGCCTCACACGTGCCAACGAGCGCACGCATTATTGTAAACGTAAATAAATATGGCTTTAAAATAAGCTGGATGGTGTAAACATACCCTTATATTGGGGAGTTTTTGGAGTTCCTGATCAAGTAGGTTTTTAAAGAGATTGAGTAAAGGGTTGTTTGAAGTGAGATTTTTATATACATACTCGTAATTTGTAAAGAACTCAAATCACTCGAAGGAGTCCAGTATTGATCCACTTTTTAATATCATCATCATCATCATCATCAGCTCATTAAACGTCCCCACCGGGGCACGAACCTACCCGTATAGGTGATTAGGCCTTAGTCGTCCACGCGGCCTAGTGCGGGTTGGACGACTTCATGCACAACCTTTGAATCTCTTCGCAGGCGTGCATGAAGGTTTCTCACGATGTTTTCCTTCATCGTAAGAGCGTCGGATAACGTACATATATCTTCGAAAATTCGAAAACACATTGGTACGTGTCGGATTTGAACCTCAGCCCTCCCGGTAGGAAGCGACAGTCCACCATTGAGCCACCGACGCTCTTTTTAATATCTGACCATCATATTTTTCTTTTTAACAATTACACGTAAGTTTTAAATTGCTAATTTATTTATGAGCTCGGATATCTTATCACAAAACCTTAATGCATTTAAAATAAAGGATTTACTAGTTTTTTTTTTTGTAAATGGGTTAACAAGGTTATTTATATAAGATAATGTCCTGTATTTTATTATAGCATTATATTTTTGCTCATAATTATGGAGTTGTCACCTTATATTATATTACATAGCTGATGGAGCAGATATTTTAAATAATTCGGTACGGAACCATTTCTAATTATTCTGTGATTATCAGTAGTGTGAGGTCCACTTTGATGTTTTACTTTCTTATAACAAAGTTTGAAATGTCTGTTTAAGCAGATGGCTCAAACGCAGACAATTTGTCGAAATAAAGAGATCTTTGGTTGTGTAGTAAATTAAATATCACAACGAAAAAGGAACTTTAAAATTTATTTTACAGATGTGTTTATGTTTGACTCGTGCTGATTAATGCAAAAGATATCAACACGTATTTGATTCAGAATACAATTCTTTGCATTCAGAAATTGATTTACTGAGCTAATTAAATTTTATTATCAAGAGCGGGAGGGTCATTGGCTGTTGCCTACCAATCTGGGGTGCAGGTTTAAATCCGTCACGTATAAATATATTATATATTACGCGCGCCGACATCACGCAGAACTTCGAATCTTTTTGCAGGCGTGCGCAGGTTTCTCACAATGTTTTCCTTCACCGTAAGAGCGTCGGATAAACGAAGTTTTAATTCCGAAAAATCGAAAATATTTTGGTACGTGGCAAGATTTGAACCTCCCCCCTAGATCCGAGGCAATAGTCCACACCAATGAGCCACGACTCCACGATAATATTTATGCATACGAACTTTTACGTGAAATTACCACCTCCATAAATTATAATTCTTTTAAATCTACAAGGAAACTTCAACTTTGTGTATATGAACCCTCAAATGCCAGTAGTTGTGTTCATCAAGTACAATGGTTCCGATACGTGATATGCCAAAGCTTCACAACACATTGCAATATTGATTAATTTTATCAAATACATCCTAATTGTACATGTTTCGATACTTAGTTACGTAAAATATAATAAAACGTTCTGTGTGTATGTACGCTATAATTCAAGCTAAACTAAAAAAATGTATAACCTGGGAGCGAAAGTTATTTGGGGAGTTTTATGTTATGATAGGACTGATTAGGTGGAATGGAACATGGAATGGTATGAACTGTTGCTTTCCAACGGGAAGACGAATTTTCAAAGTTTTAAGTAAGTTATCCGACGCTCTTACGGTGAAGGAAAGCATCGTGAGGAAACCTGCGCACGCCTGCGAAAGATTCAAAGTATGTACGTGAAGTCGGCCAATCGCACTCAATAATTCAAAGAAGTACTGTTTGTATGACAATAAAATCAAATACATGCTTTCAATGCTCTTCTTGTAAAAATTAACTGAATAAATGGACTTTACATGAGAAGACAAATCTTTCTTAGATTACAAAACATACAGCCCAAACCAACAACAAGCTTAAATATAGCAATGAGTTAAAAATAATTGAACATATATATTAAACATAGAGTGTCGGTGGCTCAATGGTGTGATGTCACCTCAGCCCTCTACCGGGGGCTGAGGTTCAAACCCGCCACGTACCAATGTGATTTCGAATTTTCGAAATTATATGTACGTTATCCGACGCTCTTACGGTGAAGGAAACATCGTGAGGAAAACCCTTCATGCAGCTGCGAAGAGATTCAAAGGTTGTGTGTGAAGTCGTCCTTGCACTGGCCCGCGTGGACGACTAAGCCTAATCACCCTATACGGGTAGCTCGTGCCCCTCGGTGGGGACTCAATGAGCTGATGATGATTAAACATAGATACACCCGATCAATATGAACAAAAGTTCAAGCTTACGATCGTTTGTACTGAGCGTTATGATAACCTGCAACGGTTTCATATTCAATTTCTCAATTAAATCGAATTATAATAGATATTTAATAACATCGAATTAACTGTCTTACGTTTTTGGTAAATACCAAAATCTACTAGACGAGACCTTTATTTATACTTTATCCAGACGTCAATACAGACTTGACTATTAATATAAAACGAACGCCAGCAAAACTCACTAATCAAACCGAACACCAAGTCTCAAGTAACAAAACACAACATACTTAACATTGTCAAACTTGTCTCAAACGTAATAAGGTGCAATATCCTTAAACACGAACCACTGTAATAACACTGTCCTAAAGCCCTTGACACATTTAGCACTAGTTTTGTATTTAATACCTAGCACTTGTTGTAATTGCGTTTCGAACACCTGCGTTGAGGTCTAGCTCGATTTGTTTACATTTATTATTGGGATTTGGCCTTAGAATTATGTACGTAATAGAATTGCTGATTACGTAGACTGTGGCACAGTTTGAGACTGTGGAACTCATTTGGTAAATTAAATAAACATGTTTTTGCCTCCTTGATCTTAATAATATAATTGAGGCTACAGAGTTGGGCAATATTTTTTTTATGTTTAAGTGTACAAGACGGTCAAGATGCTCACCTGATGGTAAGTGATACGCCTGACCATGACAGAGCGGCATGAAGAAGACCAACAACTGATAGTTATTATTTCCGTCAATGCCAACTGCGCCAACACCAGAACAACAGATTTAGTCTCTTATACCCGGTAATTTTACTTTATGTGATGCGGTGTGATAGGTTCGAACCCACGTAAACCACATAGTGCAAGTCATTTTGTGGGATTTTACCAATTGTTAGGACATTGCAGGCTGTATCACCGTCGAAAAGAAAATAATTAGTGCTTCCGGCTACAATCTTAAGAGTAGTCGTTAACACCAATCCGAATTGGCCAGTGTGTGTGATACGCCCTTTCTCCCCATAGCTCAGTAATGCGGAAGGCCTGTACTCTGCAGTGGCCATTATAGGCGATGAATACGCATGAGTCCGAACTACTCGGCAATCGTGCGCAGTTGCAAGCCGGTTTATTTTTATTTACGCCACCGGGTCTCGGGTAAAAAAACCGACTCCGTGATTAGATAATGAAGCTTTGTCATTAGATATCGAGGCAAAAAAGTGTAAGACACTAGTAGGGTGCATGAATATATATTTTAATAAAATTATCAACGTGGCCGCATAACTTCGAGGAGCTAGTAGGAGGATTCAGTTGGGCTGGACGGCATTCGGTAAGCTACGTCATGTTCTAACGTCAACTATTCCGCAATGCTTAAAGACGAAAGTCTTTGAGCAATGCGTCCTACCCGTACTAACATACGCAGCTGAGACATGAACACTGACTGCGGGATTGGTTCACAAGTTCAAAGTCACTCAACGCGCAATGGAGCGAGCTATGCTTGGAGTTCTCTCTAGGGATAAGATTAGAAATGATTTAATTCGTAAGAGAACTAAAGTTACCGACATAGCCCGCCGATCGCAAGTTGAAGTGGCAGTGGGGCTGGTCACGTATGTCGCAGAACCGATGGCCGTTGGAGCAGACGAGTTCTGGAGTGGAGACCGCGTCTTGGCAAGCGTAGCCTAGGACGCCCTCCGGCCCGATGGACCGACGATTTGCGAAAGGTCGCTGGTGGAAGCTGGATGAGAAAGGCGGAGGACCGGGATGTCTGGCGCAAAATGGGGGAGACCTATGACCAGCAGTGGACTGCAATAGGTTGAAGAGAAAAAAGAGAGAGAGATGTATTTGCCATCAAACTTAAGTGCCTTTAAACGTTCTATCTAGACGCAAATGAAGTTACACACTTGAAGAATAAATAAATTTCCACTGACATTCACTAACGCCATTTAGCCCTAAGTTAAGCGTGGAGCTTGTATTACGGATATTAAATATCTAATAAACATACTTATTTACTTTTTTAGTTCGTACATAAACAATATATATAAAACACCCAGACCAATATATAATAGACATGTTCATGCAAACATGTTTGTACTGCCCGGGGATCGAACCCGGAACTCTTGGAGTAGCGGACGTCCACCATAACACCAAAACCCATTTGGTGTTATGGTGGACGTCGATTAAAAACTAAGTAATAGATTAATTTTATTCGCTTTGATTGAATAAAATCTATGAAAAACACTCGTCAGTACATAGAAAATGTGCTACGCACGACCACGTATAGTGTTTGTATTACACGTATAGTGGAAACTCGCAACACAATACATGAATCTATTGTATAGGCGCGTGCTCTGTTCTAGCGGATAATATAATTTAATAAAAAGCTTCCATATTTGTATGTTAATTGAACAGTAATCTTCGTTAATAATAACTATTAAAGGCAAAATACAAAAGTGACAACCCTAGACCCATCAAGCACGGGAGCCACGGTCAGTTCTAAAGTCATTCACCAGAATCACGATCGATATAACTCACAATACTTAGGTACGAACATAATTATGAAATGTAAGTTTAAATGGTTACCATCATCATCAACTCATTATACGTCCCCACGGCGGGGCACGAGTCTACCCGTATAGGGTGTATAGGCCACAGAAAACACATAACACACAACACACACATAAATGGATTTTTAAAAGGTCTATAGTCAATTTGCCCAAAAACCCGACTTATTGCATTCTTAGTTAGGAGGGCAGAATTGAATTGCAATAAAGTTATTTATAGAAGATATCTTCTAAATCTAAACGTGTGTTAATTAAAATTACATTGGGAGTCAAAGACGCCTTGCCACTACAGAGTGCCCACACAACCTAAGTTTCTTAGTTAATTACCGACAAATTGAACGTTTGCACTCATGCTTTGGTAGGGACTGTCTAAGGAATGAGAGAAGGAGTTTGGACTTCAGGACATCCTGGACTTTAAGCTGAGTGGCACCTACTTTCGCTTCACTTTTGTATAGACACAAAAATGAAGTTATCTACATTTTTGTAATAAACAAAGTGTGGATTGTCGCCTTCCTACCGGGAGGGCTGAGGTTCAAATCCCGACACGTATCAATGTGTTTTCGCATTTTCGTAAATATATGTACGTTATCCGATGCTCTTACGGTGAAGGAAAACATCGTGAGGAAACATGTTGTGCGTGAAACATGTTGTGCATGAAACAGGCGTGTCATGCACGCCTGCGAAGAGATTCAAAGGTTGTGTGTGAAGTCGTCCAATCCGCACTGGGCCCGCGTGGACGACTATGGCCTAATCACCCTATACGGGTAGGCTCGTGCCCCTCGGTGGGGACGTTTAATGAGCTGATGATGATGATGATAGATACAAATGATACAAAATATTTAGTGTATTGTATTGTGTCAAAGAATAAATATTTTCCTTCTTTCATTATTTGTTAAAATCAGTCAACATTTGGTATTTAAAATGTTAGTAAAATTACCGGTTATATGAGACCTAACATCCCTCGGCTTGGTGACGGGCGCAGGGCGGTGTTGACGAAGCCTAAATACTTTATACACTTATTATTGGTTTCCTTTAATACTGCTCTGTCATGGTCAGGCGTATCACTTACCATCAGGTGCGCGAATTGCTCATTCCGAACAATTTATAACATAAACAATAATTCTACCAACAGTCACACAGCGCTATCTAGCTCCGAAATTAGAAGAGTTAATTATATGGGTACAAAACAACGGTTTAACATATTTATTAATATTTTTGTAAATACATACATAGTATACATACTCGTACATAAAACACTCTTTTCAGTAAATGTATAATTCGTTTTTGAAATTAGCAAAGTATTTTATTGTCTTAATATATTTCATTGTTTGCTGCAAACTATGTATTTCATAATTGTTTCCTCCTTAATATTCAAGCGATATTATACTTCACTAAAGCGTAGGTGTTATCTAAGTGTTTATAAGTTATTGGTCGTCGTAATTAATATTTAAAGCGTTGTGGTTATTGCGTTTTGATTGTTTAAATACCTTCATTTATTAATACTATGAGCTCGATGGCTCATTGGCGTGGACTGTTGCCTTGTGATCTGGAGGGTGCAGGTTCAAATTCGGCCATGCACCAATGTCTTTTCGAAATTTCCAAATCATATGTACGTATCTGACGCTATTATGGTGAAGAAAACATCGTGAGGAAACCTGCGCACGCCCGTGAAATCAAAGGGTGTACGAGAACTCGGCGAATTCGCACTGGGCCCGAGGGGACGACTAAGGTCTATACACCCTATACGGGTAGACTCGTGCCCTTCGGTGAGGACGTATAATGATGTTAATGATATATTAATATAATAATTCTTCTCACTTGGGCCATGCACGTGTTATACGTAAACAGAGGCCCTTTGAGACACCCTTGAAACGTAACACCAACAAGTCGGTACAGATCAACGATAATACAAATTACGAGTGTTCAGTTAACTACATATCGTTTTTGTTCCAATCGCATGTTCGTATATTACGAGCTTATATAAAGTTAGGAAAAAATAAGTGTAATGGAATACATGAAGTATTTTATGACTTTATTTAACCCTTTAACCACCAAAGACGCTTTGAGGCGCAAGAAACAATAGACTTTCCATTCGTATTTTGAATAAGTTACTATTGTATCATCATTAGTGTTGAGTCGATCGATTGAATGTTGATACATTTGTATTTTTTAGTTTTTTTTTATCAACAAATGGCACGCCTTGTGGATTTTTACTTCAGTGTCAATAATTATTACCCTAATCAGTAGCAGCAGCTCATTAAAGGTCCCCACTAAGGGGCATGACATGCGTCGGTACCTGGGTGCCTTAGTCTTCCACGCGGGCCCAGTGCGGATTGGTCAACTTCACGCATAACCTTTGAATCTCTTCGCAGGCGTGCGCAGATTTCCTCACGATGTTGTTTCCCTGCATCGTAAGAGCGTCGGATAACGGTGTTCATAATATCACAAGTAAAATCCAAGAAGTGGCTTTCGTTTATAAAATTATTTTTTTACATCAGAAATAGTTTTTATAGAGCGTCGGTGGCTCAGTGGTGTGGACTGTCGCCTTCCTACCGGGAGGGCTGAGGTTCAAATCCCGACACGTACCAATGTATTTTCGAATTTTCGAAAAATATATGTACGTTATCCGACGCTCTTACGGTGAAGGAAAACATCGTGAGGAAACCTTCATGCACGCCTGCGAAGAGATTCGAAGGTTGTGTGTGAAGTCGTCCAATCCGCACTGGGCCCGCGTGGACGACTAAGGCCTAATCACCCTATACGGGTAGGCTCGTGCCCCTCGGTGGGGACGTTTAATGAGCTGATGATGAAATAGTTTTTATCGGTCTATAGTACAACTCAAAAGAATCTCCCACTAAACGATGAACACAATTTAAATGCAACCGGTATTTAATATCGAGACCGGTAAGACATCTCTAACAAGTGGTTAAGCTCAGTTAGTACTGAAAATTATTATAATGACTTCAATTACGTACAATACAGACACTTAAAATCATATATACAATAGGTACAATTACAAACATAGAAATCACGTCTGAATCATGATTGTATGTATCGTAATGGAATTGGCGGTTATTGTTAGTTTTCCATTGATAGGTCCCAAATGATCAATTTGTCTTATACAATTCCTACGTGGTCTAGTAGGCACTGTGTCTGATATAATTATTTATTAGTATCCATCACATTTCTAAACTGTCAGACACAATCTTTATTCACACAAGCCACCTTATTACCATTAAGATGACACGAGTAGGTCACAAACGCCCTTGCTTGATAAATATTCCCATCAGTGCGGTAACACTGTGTTTGGTCACGATACTAACGGTAACATTAGCAATTCGCTCACCTAGTTGTCGGTAACACTGACTATGATCGTGCCTAGAAATCCTAGGTTGGGCGATATGCATACCTTAACGACTGGAGTGGACTTTGCATAGTTTGTGTGCGTGTGCAGCTTGTTATTAAGTCATTTGAATAATTATTTGTGTATGTCATTTTAAAAGATACTGACCTGGCAAACGTTGTTTGACTATATAGAATGTTTCTACGGAATTACGTGTATACAAATAAATTTATTTGTTTTTTATTACTTCTATGTGCTGGAATATGAGTTAAATATCGCAGACATAAGTGAACGATGAAGGAAATTATTTTACTGCTAAATTAACTGCTAATCTATAAATAATATGTCCAAAATCCTTAATATTAAGGGGTGTGAAAAATACATAGTAGCCAATTCTGAGAACTACTAAATATGCGTACAAAATTTAATAATAATCAGAACTCCTTTCGGAGGAGTACCTTTGGTAACTAACACTGTGACACCAGATTTTTGAATTCTGGATAAGATGAGTTTGGTTAAGAACTTTTAGTT
Organism: Leucinodes orbonalis; assembly: GCA_019425675.1. Classification (NCBI taxonomy): domain Eukaryota; kingdom Metazoa; phylum Arthropoda; class Insecta; order Lepidoptera; family Crambidae; genus Leucinodes; species Leucinodes orbonalis. The sequence continues at coordinate 252,288 of PQWD01001406.1, read as the reverse complement.
GGTTTAGTTTGTGGTGAAAAATATCCACTACTATTTTATAGCGATGCGATGATAACTCCAAGAGAGGGCTAGTAGGAGCAGTCAGTTGGGCTGGGTGGCATTCAGGTAGCTACGTTATGTCCTTACGTCAACGATTCCGCTATGCTTAAAGACAAAGGTCTGTGAGTGATACCGCGAAACACAGCTACTATGTTTATTTCCATTCAAGCAACGATCATCATCATTCCAGCCGCCATGATCACGACTAGTTTTATGCGAGATCAGTCAATCGAAAAGATACCCAATTGATTACAGATTTGCAAGTAATTGCACTTGGTACCTTGAAAAATAATACGTCGATAAATGATTACACTTCCTAAGTGCAGTGCGGAGCTGCAAAAATGATTCACGGACACCGATCTTGACCTGAATGTGTTCACGCGAACTGTAGGAAATGCGATTGCACTTCACCTTCCTCATATTACATACTAGTCCAATAGTGTTTGATTTTTGGAGTAGGCTTAGAGAAACATTAAACAGGGTCATGTTGAGGAACCTGTACTAATATTATAGGACCATTGTTAACCAATATGCGCAATAAATGCACATTGAGAATGACACTTAAATAGTGATCGCGGTAAAATTCTGCTCATCGTGTTGTTTGAGAAGAATTTTCATTCATAATCACGTAGCTCATCACATGTCATAATGACATAGTAGTATGCTCATGCTTTTGATTTCTACCATTTCAGTGACGCGTTAAGGTCAAAAAAATGAGTATTTTTTTTATGTCATAAGTGTACAGGACGGTCTGGATGCTCACCTGATGGTAAGTGATACGCCAGACCATGACAAAGCGACATTAAAGGAGACCAACAAATGATAGACTGTTAATATCCTCCATCAATGCCGCACTGCGCCCGTCACCCAAGACAACAGATTTTAGGTCTCTTATACCCAGTAATTTCACTAGCTACAGCCTCATCTCGAAACACAAAAGTGCATAACACTCCTGTTTCACGGTAATGTAACAAAATAGTAACATGTATGTTTGTAAAATGTAACAAAAAAAATTGTAAAATGTAACAATAACTATACTAATAAAATTTTTATTTATTTTATTATTTTTAAATGCTTTAAAAATAGTTACAATTACTACACCAAGGTTTCCGAACAATATTTTTCATGGGCTGGTGTTTCTGTGTATGTCTATAATATGTATGTATTTATAAAAAATATTTATAAGTATGTTTATCAGTTATTTGTTACCCTTACTACAAGCTCCTCGCTTAATATGTGGCTAGATAACGCTGTATCAGTGGATATTTATTTATTTATTAGTCATAATTATTAATTGATATTTATAAACATGGGTTGCATAATTATAGCTTACATACAAAGAAATTTCATCACTAATATCCGATTTGTGACTGTCATTCAAAATTGCATAGTAAATTGCAATTATTTGCAAGGTGGACCTCGCGGGGGCGGACCGGTCGTAGATGCGTTTCACAGTCAGTACCAGTTTTAGCACTGTCTTTTTGAGATGTGATAACCATCTATATAGATTACTTGAGTTTAGCTGTTGAAATATTGACAACAGTGGTGATTAATATCGGATCAGCAAGTTACAATGGCAGTGAGCCGATTAAATGTGTCTCAGAACCGATGGCCGTTGAGTTCTGGAGTGTAGACTACATCTAGGCAAGCGTAGCTTAGGACGCCTCATACCTGATTGACCGACAACTTGTGTAAGGTCTTTATGGAGGCTGGATAAATAAAGCATGAAACAAAGCCGAGACCAGATTATGGAGCAAAATCTGGAGACCTATGTCTAGCAGTAGACTGCGATAATTGAAAAGTAAGTTGAAATGGCAGTGGGCCGGTTACGTGTGTCGCAGAACGATGGCCGTTGGAGCAGACGAGTTCTGGAGTAAAGACTACGTCTAGGCAAGCACTAGTCAGGCCACGTAGCTAAAACATATTTGATAACAGCCAAAACTCCTAGGAAAATCCTCCAATGGCCCTCCCTTTGGGGATTGGCTCCTTACCCACGCAGCCAACCTTATAACAAACATAAATAGCCCAAGATGACAATATAATAGCAGAAACCTACGCCTTTGCCCGTGTAAAATAGGTAAGTACCAGGGCATAATAAGTTAGCAAGAGCTTGCCGCTCGAAGTAGGCCGCACTTGATAGATGAACTAACCGCTCTGAGCTTAATTATAGAATTACAGCAAACTGATCCTTCTCGACAGATGGCTTTAAAATTTAAATCGCACCGTCTAAACGGCGTTAAATGTATTTAAATTGTTATTGATTGTTTTATAAATAAATCAGTTAAACGTCATTACTGTTGTACAGGTATTTTGAAACTTATGTACAGAGACGTAGGGTCGTTCATGCAATTTCTATATATTGAATAAACAAACAATTACCTAGTCACATAGGAGAGATCATAATAACTGCATAATACTCTCTGAGTTCGTATCTTGCTCAGCTGAAGTCAAAATATTTGTTAAATATAAGATTAAAATAAGCATATTCAAAATTCAAAGCAATTCGAAACTTAGGAATGTTGGAATCAAAGCTTTTTTTCATTAAAATAACAAAATTAGTATTATAAAAACCAATAATTTTGATTCCGGTAGGAAAGTTACACAAGTCTTGTCATTATCATAATGCCAATATAAAGTCCTTATTCTTTAATTGCTTGTACAATGTATTGAATAGATTGTAGGTTAATACAATTTCGAACAAATTAAATGTTGATATATCCAAGGCATGTCCTAAAGTTTGACACTAATAAATATTCAAGTTACTTTCGATTACTTCGGTTTAATTAGATTTAAGTCCTTCAAATTACCATAGGAGGCAATTTCGATTTACGTAGCACTACTATTATAATGCCTTTACCTAGTCAACAAGTCTTAGTATAATATTACCAAATACATTAAAAATTCTGTAACCGGTGGTTTAGTTGCGCAAAACCTAACACCATGCGTAGGAAAATGTCAATTTTAATGACAATGTAAATCGGAAAATTTACCATAATACATATCGCAATATGCAAAATAGCGTCAGTGGCTCAATGGTGTGGACAGTTGCTCTCCTACCGGGAAGGCTGAGGTTCAAATCCCGCCATGTACCAATGTGTTTTCGAATTTGCGAAATTATATATACGTTATTCGACGCTCCTAACCTTTCATGCACGCCTGCGAAGAGATTCAAAGATTTTGTGTGAAGTCGTCCTGTCCGCACTGGACCCGCGTGGACGACTAAGGCCTAATCACCCTATACGTGTAGGCCCGTGTCCCTCGGTGGGGACGTTTAATGAGCTAATTTTACTGAGAAATTGGACAAGCCAAACTTATAAATACGCGCTATATCAATGTTTATATAGTTGAAATTCGCCAAAATTGCCCAAAATATACGTGATGCGATTTGAATCTCTGTGCTTGGCAGGTGGGTTAGAGAGAATTGTATGTGGGTATAAAACTTTAAGTAGGATGATCAAGTGCAGCTACTCGTCTTCTGTTGAATCTTTTTTCACAATCTCCTCTCGCACCCACACGAAGTAAAAAATATATTTTTATTTCATTTTATTCGGAACACCAACAGCACTAATACAGTTTGTTGAATTACAATTAGAAGTACAAGTTATGTCTAAGCTATTTATAGGTATTCGCAAATTATTTCTAAATAGCACATACGTTACGATAACTATGACAAGCCAGTGAGAAAATCTAAAAATAATTAAAATTAAGAATTAAAACTACATTTCAAAATTTCATATTCATATTTATAAAACTATCTAATAACTTTGCTATTTTACAGACGTATTGCCTTAAATTAAAATTAAGCCTATGCTTTATATCAGATTTTGCTACAAGCTTCTTTTTGTTTACTTCACGACCGCTAAAACTACTTAACGTTTTCATCTCCGAGTAACTAGCTCACACTGAGCTTGCGTAAAACACAGTATCTGACAAACTTGCTTAGGCTACACTCGAGTTCAAAAATGAAGCTTAAATTAAAGATGTTAAGAGTTAAAATGATAATGCAACCGTACAACTTGTAATGGTAGATGCAAAGCAGCTTTATGTCATTGTGTAGTCGCCTTAGAACTGATATTTAACGGCTGGATAGTAATTTATGTATGAGAGATTAGTTATAATGTTTTGTACACGATGTTGAATATACGTTAGTCTGTTCATCAATTTTGCTATATATAAAGTGAAACACAATTTTTTTACAAGTGTTATTAAATATGAAGAAATATCACACATCTGTTTTTTTTATTATTTTACTAGAGTAGGCATTTGGCCGCCATCTCACCTGATGATGTGGCCGAAGACTCTTGCCTTGAAGATGTCCTGTATGGGTGTTTTATATCCTTTAAGCATACAAATACATACTAAGAAAGAACTGTTCTAGAAACAATGCACTGGAGTTACAGCCGATAAACGCAAACTGTTCAATACTGGCAGACATTTAGGAGTAGTAAAGACGGGAAAAGGCATCGAGAAGCCAATGAAATACTGAAGAGATTGTAAGTGAGAAATAAACCTAGAGCTTGGCTCGCTTTGGTTGGAATGAACCTTTTCATTTACTGTTCGAGTGAAACTAAGTAAGGTAGTATCTAGAAGTAAACATTTTTTAAATACTTATTCGAGTTAGTATACAGATTTCATTAGGTAGGGAACTTATATTTTGTGGGATGCATTAAAAAATTTAATAATGCTTTCACAAGCCATATATACGTTTTCGACACCCGGTCTGGGTTTTTCTTTGTATTATTTTTAAGTATTGTCAAAAAGCAAATTAGTATTATTAATCTTAATATTTTTAAATGTTTGTAATAGACTTACTATTTAATCAAAATGTTTCAATGTATATAAATTTACCCGGAAACATTATATACCTACTATGTACCTACGTTGCAACTGATTGTAAGCGTCCGTGGAGTTCTTCACTCTATGCAGATGGTATCTATGAACAAGAAGTAATAAAGACGCTTCGGAACCAAGCACAAAAGTGCAATCGAGTTGACATCTTTTGCATATTAGCAAAATTTTCGAGATGGAGAAAAACAATGATGCAAGAGATAGTCTCGACTTTGGAATTTGAGTGGCTTTACCTATCGTCGTTAAAGATTTAATACTTATATGAAAAGTGAAAAAAAAATCGCGTTGTAAAGTCACGTGACTTAACGACGCGATTTTAAATTACTTTTTACCACGGGATAATATAACGTGGGCAATACCGCGGGGTATAGTTAATTAATGAATATAAAAGCCTTCTCTATTCAACTCAAGCAAGTGCCGTATATTGACTCTGTCAGAAATCCATCGTGCAAGCACCTGTTGTAAACATCAGGTACATCTGAACTTAAGTTTTATGGGGCAAAAACTATTAATACTCCGCTGCGCCTCTGTTCCACAGCCATCGTGTCTACAAACCGGTCCCAGGACCGCTTCTGCCCGGCAAAAGTTCATACGTGTATATGCGCAACTATAATGTGCTACGTAATACTAGAGTTGGATGCGATGCAAGCTGTAGGAATAAGCGTTCTTGATACTTTATTTTATTATGTGAAGGGCAATTTTTGAGTTTCAGTTAAAAGCTTGTAGAGCCCCAAGATGTATTTGGCAGTTTCGAGATCCTGTCGATGATTTAGATTGTACTATCGAAACCGATGTTTAATGCACATTAAATATGAGGCACTGTGTTTTCTAGTATTTTATATTTTTGTTATTATTTATTTATTTAGAGCCATAAACAGGTATGCAATTCGCTTAAAAACCTTATGTGAAAGTAATTACTTATTACAAACCGAGCATTGGTTGCTACACATAGTGTTTCACCGTAAAATGTTGGTGAAACCCATTAAAACATCATGGGGCTGGCCACAATCTTATATATTAAGGTTGTAACACAGATAATTATTCTTTTATTTATGTGGTATGTGAACGGGACGGTCAGTTTGCTCACAGATGCAGTGTCAAAGGAATTATATAGTCAGTATTCCATCAACACTGCCTCGTGCCCGTCATCCGAGACGACAGATGTAAGGTCACTTATACCCAGTCATTTAACTAGCTGCAATATCTGCTGAAACACAAGCTGAGCTACTAGGTGGTAGACTCGATACTGAGTCGTCTAGGTAGGTACCACCGTGCCAGATATCATCCCGTAAAACAGGAGTGTTATGCACTTTTGTGTTTCGGGATGAGGGCACTGTAGCTAGTGAAATTACCGGGTATAAGGACCTAACATCTGTTGTCTCGGGTGACGGGCGCAGTGCGGCATTGATGAAGAATAACTGTCTATCATTTGTTGGTCTCCTTTAATGCCGCTCTGTCATGGTCTGGCGTATCACTTACCATCAGGTGAACGTCTGGATCGTCCTGTACACTTATAACATTAAAAAAAAAAGTCCAAAACAGTCCTATTTTACGGGACGATACCTGGTACTGCTAAGAATATGCTGTTGACATGACAAAAAATAAATTAAAAATAGCACGACAAGTTTTTAACGCTAACACTATTTAAAATATATTTTTTATGTTGCGTACGAAAGAAGCAGTGGTTGTTTATGATTGAAATTATAATGATAATATAATGAGGCTCTGTTTGAAGTTGTTGTTCATTAATATACTTTTATTTACAATGAAGATAAATATAAATTGTTTTTATTTGATAAAACCGACTCTATTACCGTATCTTCTAATTGGAACCTAATTTCAGATGCCCAATTTTTTTTATAGAAATGGTGCATCGAACCTTATTAGGTACATACAGCGTGTATTTATTTATGAAGTCATGAATCTGATCCGATTTTTCCAACGTTAATTAATATAATAAAAGAAGTTCGCTTCTAACTTGGACCAAACGCGTTGGACAGTAGCTGTTACCCCCAAGCCAACAATTTCTTAGGTTTCCTGACGACTTAGTATAATGTTTATTTTCTGTTTACCACGACGTGAGCTAGGTTTTTAGGTTAGATACGGAAGATTTAAAACTGTTGTGCTTGTTTTTTGCTTATTACGCTTGTATATTGGGGATATTTGAGAAAGCTCGCTTCTTACTGTTTTTTCATAATTGAGTGTTTTGTTGAGGGAAAAAAAATCTTACACAAGTGTTGTGAGCGTCATTATCAGCCTAAATATTGCTGTTATTTTCAATTGCCCAAAATCTGGATATATTCACTGTCATTCACACAGCGCCATCTAATCCCAAACTAAGCATGTATCCTGAAATATGGCTATCAAACAACGTATAATCCGTATACTGATATATATTTTTCTGTGAATAAATACAAATTATACATAGAGCGTCGGTGGCTCAATGGTGTGGACTGTCGCCTTCTTACCGGGAGGGCTGAGGTTCAAATCCTGCCACGTACCAATGTGTTTTTTTTTACAATTATAGGTTGCGTTTGACGCGCCCTGCCTGATGTTAAGCACAGACAAGCGCCTAGGATGGAGCACGCTTACCTAGATAAAAACGTATTCACTCTTGATTTAAAGATCCCCATATTGTACCTTTCGGGAAACACAAACTCCGGCAGCGAGTTCCACAGCTTCACTGTGCGAATAAACAACGAGGATTCAAAACGCTTCGTACGACACTTTGAAATTTCCACCGTGTACGGATGGCTTTGCCGACTGACGGGTAGTCCGATGTGAAAATGGGCTTGGTGGAACAAGGTCATGCAGTTCCTGTGCACACTCCCCGAAGTGTATACGGTAGAAAACCGAGAGACTTGCGACTCTACGCCGGTGTTCAAGGCTTTGCAGCCGACTCTCGATCAGAGAGTCGTTTCCAATCAATCTTTTCGAATTTTCGAAAATATATGTACGTTATCCGGTGCTCTTACGGTGAAGGAAAATATCGTGAGGAAACCTTCATGCACGCCTGCGAAGAGATTCGAAGGTTGTGTGTATTGTGTATACGGGTAGGCTCGTGGGGACGTTTAGTGAGCTGATGATGATGATACATAGAAAACGCTAAAACCAATTCAAACATACATGTTCATGCACACAATTGTTTGTAATGCCCGGGGATCGATCCCGGAACTCTTAAAGTAAAAATCATAATTAGTTTGAACTGATTCGATTTTTTAATTATTTGAACAATATCATTCTGTACTTTTTGACCAATATTTCAAAAAGAGTAACTACTCCTGAATTTTTCACTGCAGGAAAATACAGTCTTACCCTTTTTTATGTGACATAGTGAACAGGACGGTCAGGACGCTCACTTGATGATAAGTGATATGCCTGACCATGACAGGACGGTATTGAAGGAGACCAAAAACGGAAACAGTTATTATTCTTCATTCATGCTGCACTGCGCCCGTTACCCGAAAAAACAGTTGTTAGGTCACTTATACCCGGTAATTTCACTAGCTACAGTGCCCTCATCCCGATACACAAAAGTGCATAAGACTCACGTCATTCAACATTTGATTTTTGAATTCGGAAAGCCTCAAGAATGTAATTCTTTAAATAGATATTGGTTTAGCTGTGAACGATAACACTATTATAGCAGTTTAAATTTCTTATTCGGAGGAGAGATTCGGATTTCTTATTAAGAGCGTCAGTGGCTCAGTGGTGTGGACTGTCGCCTTCCTACCGGGAGGGCTAAGGTTCAAATCCCGACACGTACCAATGTATTTTCGAATTTTCGAAAAATATATGTACGTTATCCGACGCTCTTACGGTGAAGAAAACATCGTGAGGAACTTCATGCACGCCTGCGAAGAGATTCGAAGGTTGTGTGTGAAGTCGTCCAATCCGCACTGGGCCCGCGTGGACGACTAAGGCCTAATCACCCTATACGGGTAGGCTCGTGCCCCTCGGTGGGGACGTTTAATGAGCTGATGATGATGAATTTCTTATTTCCATAAAAATGGATTTAAATCATATAACTTTAGCTCACTCATGATAACTGTTCAGCTAAGCTGAAACACCTAAATAGTCAATAAAATGATAAAGTCATTTATACTGTTTGAACAAGCCATAAGCACATGTGATATGTTATCGTAAAATTAAAAAATCTCAGTCGATAATTCACTGCAAATATGGAATTTCTCACCCTACTTACGCAAAGGATATATGCACATTGGCTTTAGATTCAATAGATTAAAGTGTTAAAGTGGATTGTTTACATTTAAATTGAAGTTGAAAATTTCAAACATATATGTTTTTTAATTAAAATTTATTGCGTGCTCGTAAAGATAATTCCGTATTTGCTTACACTTCATTTAATTTACGTGTTTGTGTGTCGTCATCGAAATCAAAGCTTAAGAGCGAAACACACAGTATATGGAGATATTGGCGTATGCGGGCTTAGTGCGAATTGGTGGATCTAAGCGACTACCATCCTAAAATGAAAATTGGTTATACAGTTTAGGTCCTTACAGAACACTTATGAATAAAGAACCTAAGAATAAGATAGCAGTCAAAACGGCTTAACGTGCCTTCCGAAGCACGGAAACATTTTGTTTTACATATCATCATCATCAGCTCATTAAACGTCCCCACCGAGGGGCACGAGCCTACTCGTAGGGTGATTGGGCTTAGTCGTCGACGCGGCCCAGTGCGGATTGGTCGACTCACACACAACCTTCAAATCTCTCGCAGGCGTGCATGAAGGTTTCCTCACGATGTTTCCTTCACCGTAAGAGCGTCGGATAACGTACATATATTTTCGAAAATTCGAAAATACATTGGTACGTGGCGGGATTTGAACTCAGCCCTCCGGTAGGAAGGTGACAGTCCACCACACACCATGAGCACCGATGCACTACATATAAAAAAAACATTACTATTCAAATGCAAAGATAAATTTCTGTTGTAGCTGAATTGCCAAAGTTAAAATAAATAAATACTTACTAACATTCACATAGCGCCATCTAGCCCCAAACTAAGCATTTAGCCTGTAATATGGGCTAAATGCTATGTATACTAAACAACGGATAAATATTGTAATATACTTTTTTAAATACATATTATAAAAAAACACCCCGACCAATACCAACAGACATGTTCATGCAGAGAAATGTTTCTGCTCGGGAATCAAACCCTGAACCCTTGGTGAAAGAGTCGACGTCTCAACCATTTATGTCATACCTATGGGTCGTCATAATCATATTTATTTATTTAATTTAATACAATTGTACATTTCTACATAGCCCTCGCTCCCAAGATAGTAAAAATAACCGTGTTTCAGGACAACCCATATACATACTATGTTTTGGTAAATTATCAAACCTGTTTCCTACACAAATATAAACGTCCAAGAACACTCATACTACTGTAGTACACTTTGTTATCAAATACGGGCCGCAATAGCAACTGGTTATGACATGTATAGCTCACCAATACAGATAATTTTACAACCTACTACGCATGCGCAGAGATAACGGCCGACTACTGCGTTTTACGTTTAAGAAGTGCACTAACTGTACTTACACTGGCTTATACGATGAAATACAATTATTACGAGTATCTCTTCTCTCTTCAACCTACGAGCCTACCCGTATAGGGTGTATAAGCCGTAGTCGTGCCCAGTGCGGATTGACCGACTTCACGCACAACCTTTAGATTTCTTCGTCTCCCAGTGTTGCCATCTTAGCCCTTTTGTAGCTAGATCTAGCACTTTTTAGTATAGGTGAACTCCTTTTTTAACGAATTAGCCCGAAAAGAGCAATCTAGCTCTTTTTCACTGTTTTGAAAATGCTAGCAAATATGAAGTTTTTTATATGCTAACAAGTACTTTTTACTATTTCATCGGTCATGATGACCTTTTTATAGACGAGCTTATAAAAATAACGGCTTCATGACATGATTATTTCAGCATTTTTAGGACAGAAAATCTTTTGACGCTCAATTTAGCCCTTCTAGCCCTTTTTGACTTCCAAGAAAGCTCTTTTTCTTAAACTCAGGTGGCAACACTGCGCCCTCCAGATCAATGAATGAATGAAAAATGACCAATGAACCACCTGATGATGCTCTTTATATTGCGGTGATCTTACGTGGTGTGACCTATCCAACTTTACTATGACATTAGGTATTTCGCTCATCTGGTGGTAAGTGATCCGTCTGACAATGACTTATCAAAAATAGCAGGAAGTCATTATATTCCGTCAACAATTCCTTGCGACCGCCACCCGATATGACAGATATTAGGTCCCTCATACATGGTAATTTTAATATGTACTGCTTTCCTCCCAAAACACAGAAGACTAAAATACACTTATTTTACGGGACGGCACTGCCGTGGTACCTAGACGACTCAGTGTCGAGTCTACCACCTTCACGATTGTGAAGCGTTTCGTCATAAACTCTACGCTTGTCCAGCTGGCTGTAAATAATAGTAAATACCTTATAAAAGATTATTAAAACGCTTCTATTCGCTTTCCTCTTAATAATTTTTGATCAATACCACCTCTTCAATACCTGTGGGAAGTATTATGGTTAAGGATTAGAATTGAGTTCTTATCGTGTCAACAAAAGGTCTGGAGCCAGTCTTTATTTTCTCCTCGTGTGTCAAAGAAAAGATTGGGCTCTACTAGGTGGAAATATGACTTGGTACCAATAGCTAAAGAGGTCTGTACTTGAGGCAGATGTGTCAAGAATTTGCAAGTCGTCCGTCAATGGGAATTGCCGATTGAACCCCAGGACTTGTCTGTTTAACTTACATTAATTCTGCGACGTGCGTTACTAGCGCACCGCCAAGTCGCTGTTTCAGAAAGTTATGTTAGTTACTATAGTTTTTAGAATAATAACTGTTTATATAACGTTTGACGTTATTTTATCAAACCTACATGATCACAGATTTCCCAATACAGGAGATGGGGCAAGCCGCGTTTAAAGTGCGACAACTGTAAGCTCAACGAGCATACACTGGCTACCAGTTTACGCTTTGTGAGACGAGTCAAGACGCACGAATATTAGAAGAAATTACCGTTTTTTTCCAAAATGCCATCCTGTGCAATTGTAACATGCCATCATCCAATGAATCAGTAATTTACCAAGAAATATAATAACTTTTCACAAGTAAGAACGAAAAGAAATTGCGACACTGGGACTGCCTATAAACTTGGCGGCTTGTCCAGTCTAATGTATATTCTGATGTCTGTGTACATGATGGTAAGTAATACTATCCCCGTCAGTGAACAATTACGTGTTTGTCTACAAAAAATTAAAGAAGTGGATACTATGGTGACGAATAACACACATAGGTATATATCAGTACATAAACAATGAGTCAACATAGCGATTTGTACGTCATACGAATAATTAGTTAGAGCTAGTCACGCAATAGAATTACAAAACTTATAAAAAGTTTTTTGTATGAAAGAACAAACGCTTACCATACTTTTCTAGTATATTTTTACTATTCATACTGAAAACGATATTTACGCAATCAATTTTGGGTACAATTGCATCTCTTTATTGCAGTCCACTGCTGGACATAGGTCTCCCCCATTTTGCGCCAGACATCACGGTCCTCCGCCTTTCTCATCCAGCTTCCACCAGCGACCTTTCGCAAGTCGTCGGTCCATCGGGTCGGAGGGCGTCCTACGCTACGCTTGCCAAGACGCGGTCTCCACTCCAGAACTCGTCTGCTCTAACGGCCATCGGTTCTGCGATATACATGACCAGCCCACTGCCACTTCAACTTGCTGATCCGGCGGGCTATGTCGGTAACTTTAGTTCTCTTACGTATTAAATCATTTCTAATCTTATCCCTAAGAGAGACTCCAAGCATAGCTCGCTCCATTGCGCGTTGAGTGACTTTGAACTTGTGAATCAATCCCGCAGTCAGTGTCCATGTCTCAACTGCGTATGTTAGTACGGGTAGGACGCATTGCTCCGACTTTCGTCTTTAAGCATTGCGGAATAGTTGACGTTAGGACATGACGTAGCTTACCGAATGCCGCCCAGCCCAACTGAATCCTCCTACTAGCCTCCCTCTCGAAGTTAAGCCGGCCAAGTTGGATGGTTTGGCCCAGGTAGATATACTCCTGCACAACCTCGAGACGGACGCCATCGACGCATATCGGTTGTGGCATGACACGGCTGTACAATTGCATACTCAGTTCTAATATAGTTGTTAGGTATAATTGGCTTTTTATATTTATTTAGTCCTAAGAATAAAATGTTACTAGCATAGTGATTAAGTTTTAGTATTACTAACAAATACATATGGACTTTGTCTGAAATAAAATATATATTATTATTATTATTTTCCATTTTATAATGCTCGACATTAGTCGGTTTTAAGAATAATACGGGCCAAAGCCAAATACTATCCTTCTAAATGCTAAAAGTACGGTTTTCATCTTGATACAGCAAGATATTATTACTTTGTGATGGGACAGCTACTATTGTATGTGTTGGGTGTGGGGCTGGACGTGGTCTGATATGTGTTGCTGAAATGGGGCATGTATTTGACATATTATCATCATTAATTTGTAAAAAGTTTCTGACAATTCTGCAAGTATTTAAAATCACTGCTTTTTGTAACAGTATAATATTTCTAGATAGATTTAGGGACTGAATTGATTGATGAAGTTGTTGTGGAATTACACCGGTTGTAGACAAAACTATTGGGGTAATGGTGACTTTTTGCATTTGCCACATTCGCTTAATTTCATGTTTTAAATCTATACTTAGTAGTTTTTTCTGTAATAGTGCTTTGTAAATTATTATTATTTGAACGAAATTATAAGGTAATAATCCTGGATGAGAAAAGCCCGGAGGCCCGGGATATCTGGCGCAAAATGGGGGAGACCTATATCCAGCAGTGGACTGCGATAGGTTGAAGAGAGAGAGGGTTATAATAGTGCGTAGATTTCGAATCCCGCAAGAATACTGCACAATGAAAAGTCGTGCGACTTTTCTCTGTACGTTTAGAACATTGATTGAAGCACCATATTTTTGTATAGTACCCAAAGTTATAATAATGAGTTTATTTAACAACAATTTTTCACTTCTTTTCAATTTTTAGTCAACGTAATATAAAAAAAAACAGTTCAAGAAACCTTTACCTCCCGTGCTCGTCAAATAACATTATATATATATGTATTATATTATTATCTGTGCTTATTAATTTTACGATAACATTAAATAGATACCGTCCGTAATTTTATATTCAATTTAATAAATTCAAATAACATTATCGGAGGAAGCAAAATGGAGCCACTCGATAAAACAAATTATAGAAAATAGAATTAACAAATATCACAGTGCAGTTTTTATCAGCAACTATTAAAATTTATTATAATACTTTATTTTTATCGAAATACCTTGCGCAAACCTGATAAGAATATTTAGAACACGCAAGTGTAGATCCTAAGGTTACTGAATAAGCTTTATATTTCACTTAACCTATCAATTAAACTAATCGAATAGTAAACTATAACATTAATGATGCATGTAATAATTATACTTGACTGTTTAAATATTACCTACATTTAAACGATTACATTATTATTATTATTTGGGTTATGAGGGCTATTCAGGCTTACACAGACCTGTAGTCACTTTGACCTAGAAGATCTTTTGTGACTCGCTCCTCTCTTAGAGTTCATCTAAAAGTTGGGCACTTTTTAGGAAGTTTAGGATCCTGCCCAATTTATAGATTTGATGTCACTTGGGCATAGATAATAATTGCCCAAGTGGATGTTTCGCTTCCATTGTAGAGGACCACAATTGCAAAATAGGTGCATTGGTGTCTCTCTCTCTTCCGCGCAGAATCTGCAAGTTTCCGAGTCACTCAGCTTCATTTTGTGAAGGTGACTTTTTAGCTTGCAGTGTCCTGTCAGTGCCCTAACGATTACATACAGAAATGTCTATGTTTTATTCGAATAATCTTTTAATGAATGAATAAGCTTGACCAGGCAAGTGACCAGTGCAGGTAGTTCTATGAAACTCGACCGGTTATCAGGAAAAATCTTCCGACTAAATACATTATAATATAATCACAGTTTGCAATTCTAAACTTTTATGGAACTTTGCACGCCTGCAAAGAGATTCAAAGTTTGTGCGTGAATTCGGCCAATCCGCACTGGGCCAGCGGGGATGACTAAGGCCTAAACACCCTTCTCGGGTAGGCTCGTGTCATTCGGGGGGGACACATAATGAGCTGATGATGATCCTCGAAGACATGCATAGTTAGTAGACCTGTGTCCTACAATAGATAGGAAGGTCGAGATGGTAAACATATTTATTTAATACTAAGTCTACCCACCCGGTATCAACAACATTGTAAACCTAAACACAACGCCAAATTATACCAATTGCACCAAAAGCCATACACACTAACAAAATTACAACTCCAAAGCCACTACTGTTTGAAACAATACGTAATTGCATCGGAGAACAAAAAATATCTTATTCCAATATTAGATTAACTTTCAACTCTACGCTCTGGTTACAGAATCTTTCCATTTACAGACCGCGTAATATTGTATTTTCTAACACCACAAAACCGTTGGCTTGATACGACAAACTGGAAATATAGTGTTGTTCAGAGTATCGATGTGTTAATATCGGTACATAAATTGATTTTATCTTTTATTTTTCAACTAGTGCAGTGCTACGGTCTGTGTCCAACGATGATGGAAAGTATTGGGAGACGTCATGCCCAGCATTGGACGTTTTAGCAATGGTAAAAATAACAGTAAATAAATAAATATTCATGGACATACAAACAGCGCCAACTATATTAGGCGCAAACTTGTGGTTAGGGTTATAATTTATAACCTACTAATAAACATATTTATATTCTTTTAAATACTTATATATTGTTAAACATAAAAACACTGAGACAACAGACGTGTTCATGCACATACATGTTCGATCCCTAACCCGTAACCCTTGGTGTAGTAGCCGATATCTTTACCACTAAAATATGGGTCGTCAAAACAATAACTTTATATTCACTAGTTTTTATATCTAAAAGTCAGCGTCGGTAGCTCATTGGTGTAAACTGTTGTATTCTGATCTGAAGGGCGCAGTTCAAATCTTGCCACGTTTGAATGTGTTTTCGAATTTATTTGTGTACTACACTTACTGTGAAGAAAAACATCGTCAGGAAAACTGTGCACGCCTACGAAGAGTTTTGAAAGTTGTGCGTGAAGTCGGCCAATCAGCCAATTGGGCCCGCGTGGACGACTAAGGACGGGTAGGTTCGTGCCCCGCGGTGAAAACGTTTAATGAACTGATGATGATAAGTAATTTAGCAAATGATAGCCCATCTTTCTTGTTTTCTCTCTGTTTCATCTTTTTTTGTTGTTTGTTAATTTTGTATGTGTTGTTTATGCCAATAAAATACGCCATTGGATTATTGCTTGACCTCAGCAAGGCATATGACAGAGTACAATATGATATTCTTTTGGATAAACTCTACAAATCAGGAATAAGAGGAATAACATACAAATGGTTTAGATCGTACCTTTCAAATCGCAAACAATGTGTTGAATTAGATCATACAGACTTTGCAACAGGAAATGTGAAACAAGTAAGATCAGAACTGGTAAATATACATAATTCTATACCCCAAGGCAGTGTGTTGGGATGCATTTTATTTATTATCTACATAAACGACTTGCCAGAAATAATAAATGAACATTGCACATTATTTGCAATGACATATCCATTTCAATACCGTGTAATAATATAAATGAATTAACTCAAAAGTTAAATAGTACTTTAAAACTCATACATCACTGGCTTAATCAACATAACTTGTTACTTAACCTTGACAAATCTAAAATAATGCAATTTCGACCATATCAAAAATTACCACTTAACATTAAATATAATTACAGTAATACTCAAATCAAAACTGAACCTTCAACTTCTCTTTTGGGAATTGAAATAGATTGCCATTTGAACTGGAAATCTCATATACAAAAACTAAGTAACAAACTTTCATCTTTTATTTATGCATTTAACCAACTGAAAAGAGTCACAGATACGAAAACAGCACTCACTGCATATTATGCATACGCACACTCAAGAATGGTATATGGTATTGTTCTATGGGGTAATAGCACAGCCATACATGATATATTTGTGCTTCAGAAAAAATGTGTAAGAATACTATTCAATCTTGATCAATTAACATCGTGTAGATCATACTTCATAGAACATAATATACTTACTGTAACATGCCTCTATATATTAGAATCCTGTAAATTTGTAAAGAAATACCACAACCTTTATTCAGCCAATACTAAAATTAGAAGAAATAATAGATATAAAAATAAACTTAATTGTCCGCAGGCTAAATCCCTACAAATAGTTAGATCAGGCCCATATTGGATGACTATATCGATTTATAACAATATACCAAACAAAATAAAAGAATTACTAAACTATACTATTTTCACAAAAACACTAAAAACACATCTCTTACAAAAAGCATATTACACATTAAACGAATTTTTTGAAGATAAGGAGTAATAGACTGTTAAGCTAATAAACTTATGTATCTCGGTTATAAATAAATTATATGTACGTCGCTCTCTTTTTTTGCAGTGCCCTTGCAGGGTGTCACGTGATCAATGTACCGCTATATTTATGTTACACCAATGTAATACCATGTGACTAGCAGAAAATATAAATAAATAAACGTTTTTCTTTCTTTCCATTGATGGCCCTTTGACTTTATGACATTCTTTAACTCAAAATAAAGGAAAATTATTCTCGAGAGTGCGAATAAATCGAGCGATGTTATCGATACTAGCCACATCACTAGTACAAAGGATGCATTAAAGTCGACGGCAGAATCGATCGGCGCACGCGCCACGGCCGTAACTCGAGTCGTAATATAATATTTATTGCATTTACTGCGACTCGTGTATGACGAGACGACATTCAATAGACCACCAAACATTACGATATTAGATAACTTTATTACATGCAGTTCTAGTAAGTTTAATTGACTTACTAGCTCCGTTACTTTATCATTAGCCTATAACATCCCAAGTTTTATGCTGAGGACCTATGGCTATAAAAGCACGCGTGTTTTGAAATTGGGCCTGCATCTTTGCTTATAGACCCAATCTTGGTCTTCAGTCTCCTTTGAGTGGAATTCAAAACAATTGTAACTTGCATTGTAGCAAAATATAGGACTTGGACATATTGAATGATTCCTTTTTGAAATTTAAAGCGAAGATCATGCATTACATGAAGTCAGAGGCTACTTAATGCTTGACTTGGAGTGGAATTTCACTATTATAGTGAACTAGTTGTTTTCCGCAGTGAAAATTCACAGCACAGAAATAACAATATATGATGATGGATACATGTATTGTTCGTGGCTCTAAATAAATAAATAAAAAGTATTTAAGGACTTTCGAAAGGAGGGAAAAGTAAATTTTCAATGGACGCTAGTAGGAGGATTCAGTTGGGCTGGGCGGCATTCGGCCAAGCATCTTTGGGCAAGCTCACTAAGACATAGTCTTACTTGGGCGTAGATCGATGGTCTTCCTTAGTTTCTTGCTGAATTTTTCTCAGTGGAAAACTACCGTCCGAACCAGTGGTAGCTTCATTTGTCATTCATAAATAAGTGTTCTAAACTGAATAAATACTTTTCATTTTCATTTTCACTGGCGTCTGGCGAAAAGTAGCTGGAGGAGGCTCTAGTATATGGGTATGTTAACCACTAGTAAGTGAGATTGACTTAAATGATTAAAGATCTTGCAATAACATTCCAAATTTTGCTCAATAACCCTTTCCAAATAACACAAAGCCATGACAAGAAGACGAATCGAGAAACAGATTTAAAAGCTTTTTAACACTCAATAATTAACATCACAAACGCAGTCCCGTTCCGAATTGGCCATTTCGACATCGTCAACGACACTTAGCGTCAAAATGATCAGGGTTTTACCGTTGTATGAGATACGCAATGGGTTAATAAATCAAAACTTTAACTCCAACTAGATGAGGTGCATTACGCTACCATTTAGAAGATGACAGTTACACCGCAGTGTGACAAATTGAGTTTTATAAATTTTGAATTCAATTAGTTTCTTAGTGAAAAGAAGGTCTATTGAATAAATACATTTCCAGTAGAATTTTATAGAGATATAATATAAAACTGCCAAATTCATACTATCAAGTCTCTCTTCAACCTTTTCCACTGCTGGACATAAGTCTCGCCTATTTTGCACCAGATATCCTGGTCCTCCGCTTTTCTCATCCAATAAATATAGGTCTCTCCCATTCTGCGCCTGATATTCCGGTCTACCGCTTTTCTCATCCAGTTTCCACCAGCGAACTTTCGCAATTCTTCGTTCCGTCAGAGCCGAAGGGCGACCTACGCTTTTTAGTTAGTAACAAAATGTTCTCTTAATAAGCTAAATAACAAAATGAAAAAGGAGCAACTAGTCGCCGAAGGCAAAATTTTAACTTAAACGATTCTCAATTATCTGAAATCTGTAATCACTTTTGCCCTCTAGGGATGCATTAATGTTCATCTAAGTCATTTTACATGTAATCTAGGCTTGATAAAACTAAAATCTGCATGCAACTCGATCAGGTTGAGTTTTATATATAGGATGCCGGTTTATCCGTTATTTTATGCAGGATCAAAATGCGTTGATCCAATCAGTGAATAATGACCTATTTTAAAAAATAAAAGTTTTCTAAAGCCCATGGTTTTGTTATAAGTGTATACTAGAGACATTAACCTAAAACAAAATTGTGTTTGTACATTTTAAAATCATGAACTGAGATTCCTTACCTGAAATGTGTTTAAATCAGAATAATATGCTATATGAACTGTTATTCTATTTATTGGATGAGAAAAGCGGAGGACCAGGATATCTGGTGCAAAATAGGCGAGACTTATGTCCAGCAGTGGAATAGGTTGAAGAGAGAGAAAACACATTTTCATGACTAGGAGTTCGTCTAGACTTATATCAAAATTTATGCGTGAAGTTGTATTTTAACGAGGATAATTGATCTTTCACATCCCTGATCGCCAAAATAATAAAACATATATTTAAAATGTGTAAAAAAATCGTCATGAAATTGTTCTTTTCATTAACACACGTTTTCATAACTCCTCTTAAGCCTTGAGAAGAGAATCACAAGAAATATTTATAATTTGTGTGTAAATAAATTTAGTATAGCAAACTATGTCGTGACTTTTATTCAAGCAATTTAGAATAGCCCATTACATTGTTCACTGCTTGACTTAAAGTTACCTTGAAGACTTATAAACGTACTTTACGGTGTGAATGTCAGCCA
The DNA here is from genome assembly GCA_019425675.1 of Leucinodes orbonalis. Lineage (NCBI taxonomy): Eukaryota > Metazoa > Arthropoda > Insecta > Lepidoptera > Crambidae > Leucinodes > Leucinodes orbonalis. The sequence goes on along the minus strand of PQWD01001406.1, from coordinate 232,026 downwards.
TTTTCTTTAAGGTAAGCAAGCAGCTTTACGACGACGTTAAACAGTCTACGAATACATTGTGTTACAGTCAGAGCATTCGGTTGTGTGTACGTATGATTTACTCTTCATGTTGTTTCTCTAAATCCCCATGTTAAATTCTCGTTTTGTTTAATACTGACTGTTAAGAACAGTACAAATTTCAGGAGCTTGTGTTGATTTAAGTCTTTGAGAAATGCTACTATGAATGCATGTGTAAAATACTCGTAGTAGTATGCATTTTGTCAGTGTGAGAATTATCGTATCATATTTGTATAAGCTCGTTTGCGTAGATTCCTTATTTTTCATTGATAATTTCTTAGGTTACTCTAAGTATAATTTTAGAACAGATATGTCCCGGGGGATGAGTCATACAGTCAGTATAATTACCATTAAATCTGGAAGGTACTGCCTTCTTGGTCTATCTCCCTCCGGGGTACTTGAATTGAGCTTTACGTTTAGAACAGTCGAGGTAGTAGGTTTAACTCTCATGGGGAGAGCGTATATTGATCTCTTGTGGTATTTTTTCAGTTTAATTAGGATATTGCAGACTGAATCACCTAGTTGTCAGGAAAGAAGAAGCCGTCCGTCCGCGTCCAGACTTCACAAAACCCCGTTGGAGGCGTCTGTCTGGATGTTCATTAATTCTGACCATCTACTCGATATTAAGAACAAGAAAGTTAATGGAGAGGACAGACAGTTACTTCATGTTATAAGTGATCAGAATGGTCACATTGCTCATCTGATGGTAAGTGACACGCTTGACCATGACAAAGCTGTGTTGAAGTTCACGTATATCGCATATTAAAAGCTTGTACTTCATATGGTTATGATTCGATAATCAATAACAGTATATCACAATACACGTCATTCACCTTTACAGTCTGGTGGCTTAATATTTGCTCCAAGTAAAAATTTTGGTCAAGTTGTGTATTTGGCTACAAGATTTTAGCTGGTCTTGTCATTGCAAATAAGCTTAATCTATGTATAGACGTTATTTATGTACCCAATCTTGTATAATATATTTACAAGATCATAACTATTCAGTATTACGGAATATCAGTTCAGATATAACAGAATGTCCGAAACAACCCATAAATGGTTTCATTATCAATAACGTCTCGTTATAGAGATTTGTGTTTAGGTGTTGAAATAGGTTTTCGTTTCAATTTAAAGTTCACTACATTTAAGAAATATTGGTGTTCAAATTTATTACTGTCCTTATGCGATTTTCTGCAGGGCTCATTATGCAGATTTTAAACTTGTAGAATAGAAAATTAGAAGTTTTATACACATACATTTCAATAAGCGTCCATCTACTCGGGAGGGTTGAGGTTCAAATCCCGCCACGTACCAATATGTTTTCGAATTTTCGAAATTACATGTACGTTAATCCGACGCTCTTACGGTGAAGGAGAACATCGTGAGTTCAAAGGTTGTGCGTGAAGTCGGCCAACCCGCACTGGGCCCGCGTGGACGACTAAGGCCTAATCACCTTATACGGGTAGGCTCGTGCCCCTCGGTGGGGACGTTGAATGAGCTGATGATGATGAAACTTCAATGTTCATAGGAAGAACCGCAAACATTTTCTGATAAAAATATTACTTTAATGTTGGTTCAAAATTATTTATTTCAAAATTAATTATATATTTTTACCACATCTTCAAAATTTGGAAAATGCTTAGTGTTCATAATATATTTTATACACTGAGCATAATATTATTCCAAGAATAATTATTGTGATCCAACAGTCCTTGTTTTCATCTTGTCACTAATGAGCATTTTAATTAATATATAACATATAACCAATGCAAACATGTTTGTGCTTATAAAAGTTTATACTACACACATATCAAACCCGGAGCCATTTGTCGTAGCCATCACGACAACTTTATTAAATGGGTATTTAATAATTAGGTCATAATAAGATGTGCTTGCGCCAAATGGGGCTAACCTGTTTCACAATGGACTGCAACAGGTTGAAGAGAGAGTATGTACTTATTAACAACTTGAGTGTAACAAAAAAGGTTTTATCTTCCTAATAATCAATACATTTGTACACAACTATTGACACTCCACAGCGTAAGTGTAACGCGCCACGCGCTGCGTCTGCGCATCGTCAAAGTGACACAAGACAGTTATGGCCGTTTGAAAAATTTAATATTTTTAAGGTTTAAAATAAATACTTGCGTTTTTTTAAAGTGATAAACCCAGCCAATTAATCATAAAGAAAAAAAACATACTTATATAAAATCCAATAAAAATAATAAATCTCATCGAGAGATTATTATTATACCACCCAAATTTTTATTGAAAAAATGTTTCATGGTGCCAATGGTGGCAGACCCACATGGAGGGTTCCGATCCATTCTACCCATAGTTATGTGCCATGCAGTGGGACATTAATGCTTCATGATGATTGAAAGGGCGGAAAAGGGTGGTAGAAATAATAAAACTAGGACTATGATTTTTACTCCTCTTCCTTGTCCCGTCTTCTTGTCGTCCAAAAGCCTTCTTGTCCTCTAGTCAATTGTCTTAATGTCTTTTCCTATATGTCAAAAAGTGTTCATTCGCAGTCGGCCAGTCATGTCTGTCGAAGGAGGCTGGACGCCATGACAATGATGAATAATAGATCTAGAAATTGGAGCCTTGAACTAATTAAAACGTCCAACTGTTGATTTCCATAAGCGGTAATGTTTTAAATAAATTCACTCTTGTCTTCAAGGCAAGAGTGATAGGCTGTTTCTAGGCAGGCATGATCAATCCTCGGCCGCATCATCACTTACCATCAGGTGAGATGGCGGTCAAATGTATGCCTATAGAGGATAAAAACAAAAAAATCCATAACCAATCTCTGCTCAAGACCACTTCATAACACATTATCATCGCTTTATCACCCACATAAAAAAACCTTGTGTCAATTTGTGCGTCTGTTAATTTTCGAGCAGCACACGTGCTGTAAAGACAGACCCTTTTTAACAGATGGGCGGTAATTTAAATGGATCGCGATGGACCAATAATCGTTGTAAAGTAGAATAGATCATTACGTCGATGATTTACTTACGGTATGGCCTAGGTTATTTTAGGACGAGTGTATTATGATTTATTTTGAGGATTTTGTTCACTTAGTTCTTGATTATTTAGATCTCACACAATTTTAATTGATTTAACATTATCGCAATCATTGGTGAAAGGTCATTATTGATTTTTTTATCATCGTTAGATCATCATTTTGGTCCTAACATAAAAAATCAAAAGTGAATCCATGAATTTTCTGTTTAATTAATTTCATTTTGAATAATGTAATCCTTGATTTGCTATACAAATATGGTTTTATTTGAAATGGTTTGAAAATTCACTTAGTACTGACTTAAGATCACAAATATGCTACTATTGCTGTTTTTATACAACTTACATTTTAATATCATTGATAAACTTATAAGTATCTCGTACTATTATAATCTTAAGGGCGAGCTCATTATTGTGTTTTTTTAATAACTAGCTAACCAGTATGATGTTAGACATCATACTTGCCATAGGAAAACTGTCTCAGTATTCAATTCATTGGGTACTACTTTAAAATACAATACCTATAATTACTGTTATATCATAGGCACAAATAATCAGGAACAAAAATTAACCAAACGCCATCAAGCTTAGACGCGACCGGAACGAAGCCATAAATCATTTGCAAGCAACACTAAGCGCAAGCTCCAATAGACAATATCAGATGGAAAATTGTACAAATTTAAAATTACCAATGAATACCCAAAACTTTTTATCAATACAAACTCTGCTCCAAGCGCTGAAGGTTGAATATCCAATGAAAGTAAAGTTGAAACAGATGAAATAAGTTCTGGCGATACACCAACAAAATAAGAAGTTACAACGATAGCAAGAAAACGTATACAAAGGCTTATGGGCGTTGCGCTTCATTTAGCAAAAGTATATCGAATTCATTCTCTGTAACGACTGTTCGCAGTGTGTTTTTATTAAAATCTGTCTATGGACCTAATGGTAGCACTCTAGCACTTTGTACCTGATGAGTCCGATGACAGATACCGCTTTGATATATTAGTGCTTATGGTTCTATCTTGGAGTATTACGTAAATGAGTTCCACTCTTATAAAAGTATAAATTCCGTTTGCATTACTTAAAATATTTTGTTATTTTTAAACATTGTTCTGTAAATTATTGTCGATTTTTTCGAATAATTAGTGATTCTATTTCTTTTCGAGTACGTATAATCAGATTAATTGTACAATTAGATAGACACTGGTGCCAAGTTTTTTGAATTAACTGCCTTGCATGAGTGGCTTAAACCGACGACGCTTTACGTTTATTCTTACATACTTAGGTAGTTAACCTGCAATTACCCAACCTGGGAAATGACTAAAAGTAAAGTTTTCGGAATTCAATAAGGCTGAATCTATTCAAGTTAATCAAGATTTTCTTGTATCAATCATTTAATAGAATTAAATGATTTTGAAAGTTTTGTCCTCTTTCAAATCTCATTTTGGTGCGTGTAACACCTTGGTGTTACACGCACCAAAATCCAAGTTGAAAATCAAAGTTGATCTTGATCAAGATGTTGAAAAAAAATCAAATAAGATTTAATAAATTCAAAATACCTGTTAATAATAAGGCTTATTATTCCTAATCTGCTCAACTGTACAAAGGTGTCATACCATGCATAAATATTATACCAAGGCTGTGAGTGTGCATAAATCATGCTATTGAGGAGTTATCTCCAGATTTGTACTATCCACAACCTTTTACTGTAATGGAAGACATTTGCCAATAGTCACGATTCCGTTGACATTAATATAATCTTTTGATATGACACTGATGTACCGTCAGCTACTCAACATGCTTTAGATTTTTTTGAAATATGTTCAATGTTTAAAAAGATCATTATGACTGTATTTAAAAGCTTTCAAAGTTATGCTCGTCATATCTGGTATTTTTAATTCTTTGTGTGTGAATAAAATCTTGTAATGAAGATACTGAACGTAGCGATGAATAATGAACTTGCTCGTTTACATACAATTTCCTAAGACGGAAAGATTTTAAGAGTTTCAGCCCCCATTTTTAGTCTCTTAGCCAAACTCTTGGTCATAGTGCATTCGGCTAACATCGAATTAGTGACCTACTCACAAACGTTCCAAATGTTACCACCATTAAAAAATATGCCACTGAGTCAAAGTGAGTCATTGCAAAACTGGTTCTTCATTATTGCAAATCAAGCATCATCAATATAATAATTAGGTATTGCGTATGCGAAATTTGAGTCAAAACCCTTTATGTTATATTTATTGATTGAACCACGTTTTTTATCTATTTATTTATCTATAGGCAAAAAAATATGGTTAACGTTTATGCACACAAATGTTTCTACTGCCTGGGGATCGAACCCTTGGTGTAGTAGCTATCTCAGGTTGAGACGTCTCTCAACCATTACACCAAATAACATATGAATATTCAGAGATTTAGAAGTGTGTTTTTATATCACTAAATTCTCTTGGGAACGAGAACTACGCCTGTGAAACCACGGCATGGTGCTAGTAATCATTTATAGTAGAGTCTCCATTGCAAAAGGAGTAATCTAGAAGAACGTACCAATTAAAAATATGAATATATAATATATATAATCATATCCAGTTATCACTTTCTGATCGATAAGGTCGTGTCATATTACACCTTTAAGTCCGAAACGAAAGTTAATCTGACATTCTATACGCAGCCTATGATCGATAGCTTTGTAACGACAAAATTTTAAAAAGACGTTGCATTATTAAAATTTAACGATTTTGAGTCTAATTTTCTGTGACATTAGGTTCATGGGGATTTTGAAGCCGCTGGTGTAGGATTGTAAGATTTTTCCTTAAGGTTAAGGAATAAAGTGATTGAACTTTATGGTTGAGCGAGTGTCATGGTGTTACCTTTGGGTTAGATCTCACATCTGTGTTCGTTATAATAGTTGTTAAGGCATATATTTCTAATAAAACTTTACTTACAAGTATAAAAGTACGCCACAAGCTGGAGAGTAAAGCAGGAATCTAGAAAATTGTTTATTACCTGTAAAAAGAATACAACTTCATTAATTTAATGACCATTTTCGAACTTGACTACTACAATATATTAAAATAATTGAAAAATAGCATTAATTTTATGTATATACACATGACAATGCGCTGCCCATACTTTCGCTCACCTGGTGGTAAGTGATACGCCTGACCATAACTAAAGCAGTGTTAAAGAAAACTAATTTACAATTATTAATTTCTTTCAACTCTGCCCTGCGCCCTTCACCCAAAGCGACAGATATCAGATCTCTTATAGTCAGTAATTTACTACAGTAACATCATCGCGAAGCACAGAAGTACACAACACTCCTATTACTCGGGACGATAGTATTTCGCAGTGTGGTGGAACCTACCTAGACAATAATTCAGTACTGAGTCTACCACCTTCAAATAATTTGTTATGATGTCAATAAATGTTGATATTTTTTATGTTACGAAGTAAACGGTCAGGACGTTCAGGACGCTCACCTGATGGTTAGTGATACGTCTGACAATGACAGAACGGCATTGAAGGAGACCAAAAACTGATAGACAGTTGCGATTCTCCATCATTTTCGCTCTACGCCCGTCACCCGAGACAACGGATGTTAGGTCTCTTATACCAGGTCATTTCACTAGCTACAGCGCCATCATCCCCGAACTGAAAAGTGCATAGCACTCTTACTTCACAGGACGATATTTGGCACTGCGGTAGTACCTACCTAGACGCCTCAGTATCGAGTCTACCACTGTATTAAACTACTAAATAAGAAAAATATTATTAATAAAAGCTCCAATGTAAATAATACACATCACTATAATGCTATAGTTCAAAATATAAAACACAGTGATTTAAGATCGGTAGCAAGTTACCCGGTCAGAACCGGTCGCGTGGATGTACTAAGCAATAAATTAAACCTTTTATTAGTTTGAAAGTTCTTTTTTTCTTTGTGTGGAGAGTAAATTAATTTGGTAGCATTACCGTTGTTCCGATAAGCAAGTGTTCGGGGTCTGGATGGGTTTGTGAGAATAAAATAACTTATGTGAATAAATGTGAACTAAACTTCGTTCATTATCCTTACGTATATTCCTATTCTTTATATTATTACTTTAAAGCATCTTGAAGCCGTATACTTGCAATGGTTGAGAGGTCGACACTAAGAGTTCACATAGTTTTTTTATGTAACAAAGTGTACGGGTACGGTCAAGACGCTCACCTGATGGTAAGTGATACGAGTGGCATTGAAAAAAATTAACAACTGCCCGGGGATCGAACCCGGAACCCTTGGTGTTGCAGTCGACGTCTCAACAGCAACACCAAATGGGTCTTCAATAGTGATAATTGTGTTCCAACCAGTCTTCACCACAACGCGTAGACTTAATATATGTATCTCACTTCGTTTTGAAAACAAAATAAAGATTGTCATTATCATGGACCTCAAAAACAGGACGTTGCCGAAGGGAAGCGTTCTGGGAAGGTCTACAATGGCGCAGTTTTCCTGTTGAGTCCTTTCGGCGAAACAATTGACTAAGGTCAGTTTTGTGGTGACAACTTTTTCATATGTTTGTATTACGCTTTGTAGGCAATTGGAATCGTATATTTTATATTAAAGGTTTAATTTGAGTCGTTAATCAACAGGCCAAACCACTGCAGCGCTTTTTTTTTCAAAGCATCAAAACTCATATTTTTAGTTTAGTATTTTAATCGTTTTTATTATGTTTTTGTATATTTTTTGACGTTCATAAGTGCTTTTTGTAAGCCTAATTTGAAATAAATGTTTTTGACTTTGACTAACTATACTATGATGTAATTGCCAGTGACTGCTCATTGCTGGAATGGGGCCATCTTCATCAATACGGAAATGCGGGCACAGATGTTATTTTATTCTCTTCAACCTATTGCAGTCCACTGCTGGACATAGGTCTCCCCCATGCGCCAGATATTCCGGTCCTCAGCTTTGCTTTACTTAGCCTCCACCAGCGACCTTTCGTAAGTCGTCAGTCCCTCGGTCCGAGCGTCCTACGCTTGCCAAGACGCGGTCTCCACGCCAGGACTTGTCTGCTCCAAGGGTCATCGGTTATTTTATTATCAGATTGAAAATTTACGTACTTCAGAAGGTTGTGGTCCCTAGCAGGACAAAATGAAGTTAGTATGAAAAGATGGGTGTGATTGAAGCTAGAGAAGTATGTCTGGGCCACGAGCAAAATAACTAAATTGCAGCAAATACATGAGAAAAAAATGTTGTTCAGGCAGTAGACATTTTATTTATTTAAACAAAAGTAGAAGGGCGTCGAAGGAAAACTCAAAGGTCATAAAATGTAAACTTACTGCACCAAAACAGGTTTTCGATGCCATCAAAATCAAGTAATGAACGATCCCATCCAAATTTTATGGTCTATATTTATCTGGTTAAGTCACGACTCCCTGGGAAACATAATCAGTCCCTATAGCCGAGTGGTTAAGTGTCTGCAAAACACAGGGTATTGGGTTCAATACTCGCGTAGACTATGTGTGCTTACTTGGAAAACAGTTTAAAATGTCGTCGACTATCTCAATCTTATAAATTTTTAACGTCATAGCAATCAACCAGCCTATACTGTCTTGTAGTGCCAGTTGCTAGTGAAGTTACCGGGTATGAGAGACCTAACATCTGTCGTCTCGGGTGACGGACGCAATGCGACATTGATGGAGAATAATAACTGTTTATCAATTGTTGGTCTCATTCAAGCCGCTTTCATTCAATTTCTTAACACTTTGTAATATAAAAAATCCGCAATGGGCCGGCGTACTAGATTACGGCCTAATCTACCCAAAGTTATAGTGTGCGTGAAAGCCTGTGCCTTCCAGTGGGCCGTTAAGGGCATGGGATCTGATATGTTTTTCACAGAGCAAACCTTGTGTGGTTGTCTTGGCGACATTGTACTAGTAAAACACTCAGTCTATGTGATCTCCTCGTAGATTTAGAACCTACAACCCTCGGACCACCGATCCAAACTCAACGGCTACTGGACCGCGAAGGTAGCTATTTATTAGATTCTTTAAACGAGCCGCCACTTAAATTTTTTTGCTATTATAAAACTATAATAACATATTATATAAACGATTATGGACATAATAAAGTATTTAACGTGGGAAGAATTCACGGTTCATTTCCTGAGAAATGTAAAATGCCCCAGCTTCAATGTAAGCTTTTGTTTTAATGACAATTAAGTTGAACGTACAACGCAATAATGATATAATAACACTATTATGTTACCAGTTTTAAATGGCGCTTTGTTAATGTCATAGAGCAGTTTAAAGGCACGATTAGACAAGTTTAACCAAATTACAAAGAACTCGATGGCGGCTAGTCCGTTTGGTTGACAAGTCAAGCAACTTTCAGAACAGTCCGTTTGTTCGATGGGTGACCGAAAAAGTTGACGATCTCACAAGTCAAGCAACTTTCAGAACAGTCCAATTGTTGGATGGGTTATTTTGAGTCTCTTCGTGCTTAGGAAGGTACGTTTTTTATTGAAAAGGAGGCAAAGAAGCATACAGTTCATCTGATGGTAAGTGACACCGCCGCCAATGTACATGTGCAAGATTGTCATCTATGTACACAAAAATTTACATGTATTTTCAAAAAAGTCAGATAATCATAGTTTGAACACTAGGAACAAACACAAACTTGCCGTTCCAAATCTTAGATTGCATAAGGTTGGGAACTCATTTGTGGGATTAAGCATTAAAATATTTAATAAGCTACCACAATATGTAATTGATTTACCCCTGCATAAGTTTAAGTCTCATGTAAAGTCTATTTTAATAAAAAAAGCTTACTATAGTATTGAAGATTATATAAATGATAAAAACTCATGGACATGTTGATTTCCACGCCAGCACTACTTCTGTTTTTTTTTGTTATCATCTATTTAAATTTATATAATACTTGACTGCTTATTAGTACTTTTGTAGATTATTATATTGTTACCAATACATAATACGATAAAAATTGAAAATATAATTTGCTTTATATAATTATTTTGATTACAAATGAATCTGTATTCAACACATTTTTTTTGTAAAGAGTAACTACTGAGTTTCTTGCTGGTTTCTTCTCAGTGGAAAACTACCTCCCGAACCAGTGGTAGCTTCATTTGACATTCATAAGTGTTCTATAAGGACCTAAACTAAATAAACACTTTTCATTTTCATTTTCATTCATTTTCAAGACCTGAAATCCCAGAATACTTTGCCAGCCCTTTAAAAGAGTGTATGTATGCTCTTGCTCTGTTTAGCCATTAGTTCCAATTGTTTTAAGGATGGTAGTCGTTAACACATACCAATCCCGCGAAATGGATTACGCTCAACACTTTCCATAGCCATGCTGTCCAGGAAGGCTATTGACATGTGGTGTTATTTATCATTATGGTCATGAACTAAATTCATATTAATATCATTAAGTTGAATATGAATGATTTTTGTTTGAATGCGCCGAGGATTGCTACAAATCACTTTACACATCCAACGTAGAACACCTACGAAAAGTAATAAAATAAATCTATGTAATTGGTTTCGTTACTAGTGTAACATACAATGTACAAGTACAATGATATTCACTTAACTTACTCGAACTTCTGTTTAGTAAGCAATCGCAACGGTAACTTCAAATTGTATTAATTATGAAAATAGAAGCTATACTTTTGTTTATTTAAATAAATATCCACTGACATTCACACAGCGCCATTTAGCCCCAAGTTAAGCGTGAAGCCTGTATTATGGGTACTAAACAACGGATAAATATAGTTATATACAATTGTTTTTTGTAAATACGTACATATTATACATAGAAAACTCCCAGACTATTACAAACAGACATGGTCATTCATACAAATGTTTGTAGTGCCCAGGGATCAAACCGGAACTCTTGGTGTAGCAACCGACGTCTCAACCGCCACACCAAATTAGTAATTATTTATTTATTTAGGGCCGGCAGCGCATCCCTGCGACCTCAGCTGTTGCAAATGTCCATGGGCGGCGGTGACACTTTCCATCAGGTGAACCGCATGCTCGTTTGCCTTCCTATGTTATATAAAAAAAAACACACATTTCGTATCTTAAGTTCAAGTCACGGTTTAAATATGAATTATAAATCAAGTGACCCCTTATATTGTGCATATAAATTTTATGACCCGTAAAATTGTAACCACAAAGAGACAAAATTTGCATTTTACTCGTAACATCTTAATTCTTATTGCATTTCGTTTTGGTTAGACCTCATAATTGTTTCACTCTTAATATCAAAGAACTTTCATGTGAACAATTACAATGAACATAATATTAATAAACAAGTTTTTTATGTTAAAGGGTAGACGGCTCACCTGATGGTAATAGTCATGTGAAACAAAATCAAAGCTCCTCGAACTATAGATGGTGACATCGTGACATACAGTTACTGGCAGTATTAAGAAATAATCCCACCAGTACTATAAACCATTGCCAAAAATCAAATTAGTTAATGAGTCCGTTAAACTGTCACTTTGATCTCATGCTTGTTAACTGATTGGTGAGAATAGTTTTGTTATAGAAAGATGATGAGTCTTTTACTAGTTAATATTCCCTTAGTCCTTGTCTTTAAATTAGTGACTTGTATTATTATTGATTTACAATTACCTAATACTTCAAACTACAGTTAACCCTTGACAGTCCACTGCAGCACTTAGGGCTTACTATACAATACTGGCTAGTTTTGCATTAATCACGATTGGTAGTGCAATAGGTAGCAATAATTTAAAAATAAAGTTTTGTAAGAAAGCGCTGATATTTATTGTCTGCTACATTTTATGTGTAGTGGCTTCTCGGTTCAGTAACGGCGTTAAACGTTGGGCTGGTGACAATTATATTTTATCTGCCAACACTATACAACATACACACCATAATTATAATATATCCAATATTATGTAGTACTTAAAAGTACAACAGGATATTTGCAATCTGCATAACCAAGAAGCCTAATAAAATATATCATTAAATAAATAAAAATAAGAAACGCATTCCAACTTATCAACATTATTATCTTTAAAATCTCGGCTACTGTCTCAATGTGCTCTTATGATTAAACAGAAACCCTAATTTTGAATTCAAAAGCTATAAAACTTTAACTACTTAAAATTCGGTGTTCGTCGCAATAAATTATCATTCGTTCCAGGATTCGAGGTAAAAAAACACCAACATATACAAAATGGCCCTAGAAGCGCACCCTGACAAAGCCCTACTGAACTTGTATGAACCTGTCGTGGAAACAGAGTAGAAAAAAACACCTGACTGGGATAACACCTGTGGAATATTTTAAACCTTATACCATATTGGGATGGGGTAAAAAAGTGGTTTAACAGTTTTAGTGACTTCGATTCTTCTGATGCCTTTGTAAATACGATGAGTGTTTTGATTTGTGATTAGCTTTAGATTATGGATAAAATAAGTACTTGTGTTTTTGATTATTGGAAAATTATTTAATTGGTTCCCATCATCATATACATTAATGTATGATCTAATAAAATAGTTTGTAATTTACGTAATAAATAAAAAAAAATTACGTATTTTTTCTTTGATTTATTACGTGAATTACAAGCAAAAAAATGATATATGAAATATAATGTTCTTATTAGAATAAAGTCTACTTTATCTTATTGTAATTGCTGTTATCTTTTGTTGTTATTGTCATCATAAAAACAAAAAGACACGACTTCATTGCATAAAGTTGAAACTGCTAGGTATAAATAACTATTCCATCTACTTAGAATGCCACACTCAACTTTCGGTTATACTCTATGTCTACTTATAAGAAAATACTTGTAGCTTTTTTGTTACTACGTTTTTATTTTTACGTTTATCATAATTTCAGTTACAATTGAAATGTCCATAACAAACAAACGTCATCTACCAATACCTTGAACTTTTACCGATCAAAAGCTACGAGTATCATCATCCAGAAGTTATTCGTAGCTTTTCTAATACCAATCCCTTTGACTTTTGCCTGTCATTTTGTATATATTTTGGTTCTAAGAAAAACCTCCGTAAAACACTGCTATTTTCACCCAGCATTTACTTGCTCATGACGATGGAGGCTTAGAGCGTCGGTGGCTCAATGGTGTGGACTGTCACCTTCCTATCGGGAGGGCTGTGGTTCAAATCCCGCCACGTACCAATGTGTTTTCGTATTTTCAAAAATATATGTACGTTATCCGACGCTCTTACGGTGAAGGAAAACATCGTGAGGAAACCTTCATGCACGCCTGCGAAGAGATTCGAAGGTTGTGTGTGAAGTCGTCCGCACTGGGCCCGCGTGGACGACTAAGGCCTAATCACCCTATACGGGTAGGCTCGTGCCCCTCGGTGGGGACGTCTAATGAGCTGATGATGATGACGATGGAGGTCGGCTCATTCGATAGCTCATGTCTTATTCGTCAACATTAGAACTCCAATTAGAATATTTTAGGTACATGTTTTGAAATTAAATACCTATTGTATCTTGGAGCTTGTTGCATCTTTAACATTTTTTCTTGTTTTCAGTATTTAATTTATACTATTTTTTTTTCAATGTTTTAAATGGCATTCTATATTTAACCAATCAGCTTGAGCCGAATTATTTTTGGAACACAAGTTAGCTTCACCTGCTCGTGGTGCATTCTGCCCTCGGAGGAACTAGACTTCGATATTCTGCCAAATAGTCAAGACTCATTGACTCAGCGAAGATTTAGGTATAAAATACGACTGCTGAAAATTGAGTGAGGTCTATTACAGAAGTAGATGCTAGAGCTCAAATACTTTTATTTATAAAAACCATCCCAATAGCAGATCAATTTTATTGTCAGTGCTTTATTCCTAAAAAATCTAAAGTAATCCAAAACACAATACCACAGCAATTAATGCAGTCGCATTTGGTTGTTCACGACAAAAAGTTTGTATCTTTGAACTCAACGAAGCGTCTTTTCACACTTGAATTGTGATCGAAATAAGTCACAGAAAGCGTGACTTACTTTTTTATTTTCTCCTATTTATGGCTTAATCCTTATTTTTTTGAATTAAAGATGATTTTTGATAAATATACTCGTAGCTCTACAAAAGCTGTAACAATTGAATGGACCACACAGAATAATGATGAACTTTGCTTTTCAGATTGTGAAGTCATTGTAGATACTTTAATGCAGTGCTTAAATTGATCGAATAAAAATAATGTCATTTACCAATTCTCCGTAGCAGGCAAATAAAAAAGATTTATAAAAATATTTTTAAAGCTTTCGTTAGTTTCATAGTTTAAATTATTCAAGATGTTTCTTTCTAGTAGAAGTATTGTTATACTACAATAGGTATTATATAATTTCTAAAAGCCGGAACTGTCTTCTCTACAGATGTAGTTTTCGATTTCAGCACTCACGACTATTCGATCCAGATCACTTTTCGCTTTCAAACGTTGAGCTCGAACTCACTGCCAATGGTAACGTGGAATAAGACATTTACTTCAGCGGATTTAACGTAAACCTTAATTATAGTAATTCTTCAAAAAGTTAGAACAAAATATTTTTATTTCAATGTTTTTTTATTTATTAAAACAATTTCTGAAATGGATTGTTCTTTTAAGAATATTTTGAAATATTTTAAGATCATATTTTTTTAACTAAAACATTTTCATAATTATAATTGGTTTTCATAAGTATGTTGATGATTATATAAAATAATTCTGATTGTTTGCCATTGACTTGGACCACGGCCGTTCGTGACTACGGCCAAGATCGTGCCAAGTTTAAGTCTCCAGTTTCATGTTTGAACTAGTTCATTGCTGTGTCTTTTGTTCGAAATGTTACGATGTTGTTTTTAAATGTACGTTGGAAATATTCAGCGTAGTGATTTCTTCTTAACCTTCTTAATATTAAAACGTTTTAAGATTTAATTTATTAGTTTAGTATTTCATGAAGTATGCTTAAATTTCTTGATTCTTCTGCAGATATCTCACGTCAATAGCCCATCGTAATAGTTTTAGAATTTCAATCCTCTCGTAACTTAGGAACGAATCTCATAGTTGTCTTGACAGGGGTTAACTATAGACTTTTGCGGCTGACATGGCTCAATGTAAACACGAGGTTATTTCTAACGTGATTGACGGTCCGTGTGCGGACAATGTTTAGAGATTTTAGCAGCTCACACACATGAACAAAATTTTCATTGTTAGCGCTATATGAACATGCAACAGTCATACTTTGTTCCTTGTTACGATGATCAAAGTAACCAAATTTTAAAATATGACATAATTATATTCAGAGAAAGTTGAACACTATGTGTTGTGAGTGGGGGTATCATTGAAAATCCATATTCAAAGTGTTTACAAAATAATATTTATTTCACAATTTCCCATTTCATCGTTGGGGACATAAAATTATTAAACACAATCCTGTTATGTATAATCGATTACATGCTGTACTTAATTATATTATGTTGCTATTTGTATAATAAAAATTGTAAATTGTGAATGCTTACAAGAAAATCACAAACATTTAAATGCAATATTTACAATTTGTTAACTTAAAAAAAATAATCATAATTCTACATCGGTTTTTATAATCTTTATACAAATCAGGAATATTTTTAACCTCATTTATTTTTTACATATTTTTCGAAACGTAACATATTAAAACAAAATCTATCATTATAACAAAATTACATTTGCCAGGTCATATTAAAATTATATGTACATAAACCTTAAATAATAATTTTGTTACATAGAAAATATATGAACAAGAAGACAATATATCAGATTGTCTTTCTTAATAATTTTCTTAATTTTCATTGTTGTTTTGATTATATTTAACTAATATTTGGTGTCTAATCGAATCAAAATGGAATTGAAACTAAATGTAATTATGACTATCGATATCATTTGGAACTAAAATAAAATTTGAGATCCATATACGTATGATCAATTATAATAATAAGTTTCATTAAAACTAAATCATCGCCATAAACTAAATCGTCATAATTGTGATAAATTAAACTTTTCAAATTATCTGCAATGAAAAAATTTATAAACAAAATTGGAGATCAAATGGAAATGTAAATTAAACAATAAAACTTAACAACGCTAAAATAATAATTAAATCTTATGCATTTTTGCTATGTCCTTAAAAAATGGTTAGATTATGTTGGTATAAAAAGCATAAGCTTACAACAAATTCTTCCAAAAATATTTGCATGTTTTTAAAAATTTCAATTTATAAATGCACTGCTATTACTTTTACCTAGAAACGTTTTGTCGAACTTCACTCAAATTCAGAAAAGCAAAATTCATCAAGCGAATGTTAGAGCAGTGAACCGAATGAAATAAGTGAACATTCATTTCAGTCGGCGTTTTACCACCAGTTACGATTTAAGTGCAGTTGGACACAACATCTCTTGCGAAACCAATTTAAAAATTAGGACTTAGAAATACGTAACAATAGTCCTTCTGCTTTGCAGTATCACCGTTAACAACACTTATCTATTACAATCCTTATTTTATCTGATCGTGTTGAAGAGTGACGACGCGAGCGAAACTTTTAGTATGGCCACTACCATCACAAGATTCACAATGTAGGTCGAATTGCATCTTAATTGGTAAGGTGGTGTGTTATTTTCCCGAGGGCACTCACCTCGCCGATTATCCTGGACTTCTTGGCCAGGTTGTCGTGAAACCAGGATATGGCACAACACTTCGTAGAGCTCGCCTAAGAGCCGGTTCAAACGAGAAAAATTCTCCTCCGTCGCCTCTCTCTCGCTAGGCAGGTTGAACGCTATAGCCATCTTTGTCTGTCAGAACGTCTTTTCCTACGGAAGAAGCGAGGATTTGCCGTTTCTTTTGTATGCATAAATGCTAGACTGTAAGACGTCGACTGCGGCTTTGATGTCACCACTATATTGCAATTAATTTCTCTTCTCAGATCTTATATCTTCTTCAATTCAGTCAAAATTGACAAGATTTTTTAGTGTGAGAAATTAAATTTCACAGCGGCCAAATTTGCAAAGTTTACAAAAGTCAGTCGTAAGTTCGGTAGAAAATTCACTTTTACACAATGACACGTTCCTCACAGTCCGATATGGTGCACTTCACGTGTTAAGTTCACAAAAAGTTTCGACGCAAAAACACCGCGAGCATTGTCCGGCTCAGTCATAATTCAACGATAACCGCACGGTCGATGACACAACGCTAACTAACGCTCTATGCATCGCATTCGATGTAAACAAACTCGGAACTCCGTACGCCGCGACAAAAGAGGTCGACTGACAACTAGTGTACGTGCGGCGCTCACGGAAGCAAATCGTGTAATGGGGGATAATACTTCGTGCACATCATTGCTTCGCTCGACACTCTCGGTAGTGTGCGCGCGATGCATATCGTCCCCACACACGCACACACCGAAAACCTATTTGATTATAAATAGTGGAACGCACGGTAGCACGTTCCCTTCGCACTCCACCACCGCGGTTACCTCGATACCGCTACTTCGCTCTCTTTCTATCTCAGTTGCAACTACATAATTCTTTCCCGCTCCAAACTGGTTACATCATGCAACAACAGAGTCGAGAGATAACTTTGTTCTCTTTTTGTTGTAGCTGTTTAGGTCCCTTGAGTAAGGGAAAGAGGTGATTGTTGCGCTTTTGAATTTGGAGCTCAAAAAGCGCGCCAACGTGAAACAACCAATCGGGTTTCGTTATTCATATGGGGTGAGGTGACGTTGGGATTATGAAGTCGCGATCATAGGGCTGTTATACGAGAACGCTCACTCTACGGCAGCCTAGCCACGGCAGTCTTACTAAACCCTGTGTTGCACGAAGTTTAACGGCCCTTTGTTTGAGCGTTACTCGTAGATCGAGTTGTCAGTGTCAAGCGTGTGTGTTTTATTACTAATTCGGAAATAGTACTAGTAGCGCGTATACACAGTTTATGACTGTGGTTTTGCCATACGCGTTGGTTTGTGAAACCGAGGTGTTTTTGGGTTTATTAGCGTTGAGTGGAAACCTTTGTTTAGACGACTGTATAGTGGCAATAAAATTGATAATCGGCACTAAAGAGGTTTAATAAAGGCTTATAGGTGGGATTTTGTAATTTACTAGTGTTTATGTTTCGAGATAAGTAGTTAGATAGACTCAGTGCAAAATGAGAACCACTAACGGTGATTTAAGTTTTATCAAAATTATAATGTCTATAAAAAACTTTAGAACTTTATATTATCCAATAAAATTAATAATAGAGCCAAAACAAATTCTATTCAATGTCCCGTTCAAATTCATAACAATGATAAATTCGCATCAAAAAAAGCAAAAAAGATTAAAATGACAGTGCGTGCAAAATTTAGTAAATTTTAAAATATAGGATGGCCATGTTCAGCAATGGACAGGAATAGGTTGGAGCGAATGATGCTCAATGATTTATGTTTTTCAGCTCACAGCAAATTTCACAAATCGCAAAGAGGTTAAGTATACACAAACACAACACATATGAAATCACATACAATTTTAGCAAAATACATTTAATTATTAAATACTACTAAATACTATATGTTAATTTTCATAACTTCTAAACACAAGTTAAAAATTTTACCAACAAAATAAATCTTTACAGAAAGCACATATTACCTGTAATGCATCACATAAATGAAAAGGATCTAAGTCAGTCTCTACTTTTATCTGACAACAAGTTACAACTGAATCCACACGTCTAATTGTAACCCCTTTCGTTTTTTAACTGGCCTTTGACACTATGATGATACACAAAAACAGTCGAGTATTTACTTGTTCCAGGTTTAGTATTAAAATAAAAATATCTACAAGCCAAAATAAAAATTGCATGCTCAATATTGTACTTACATTTTGTAATCGTGGATAATGCTATATTTTGAATATCAAACACCACACTCTCCGAATACTTAAACTCAACTAAGGAACATCGAACTTGTATCACTCAAATACCACAAGATGTTTTATTAGTCATACACACTAAACAAATTTCTAGTCCCAAGGACCTGATGCTGACTCACACATAAAATAAAATTCATTTGAATACAACTTCATATTATCTAAAACATTACAAAGAATTTTATATTCATATATTATTTGGATTTAAATTACTCCTTGTGGTACCCTGTTCCTTTAATCTCAAATACATCAAGTACGTTCCAAGTTCTTGGATAGGCTAATTAGCCATATTTAGTTATTTCTTATTTTCATTTACAAATTGGAACAGAATTATCAATAGCACAACTGTCATGAAAAATTAAATATTTTTGAGGTAATAAAAATATTTCCTCGGAACTTATTCTTTGAGTTTTGAACCCAATATTCTGCCTTTTTATAGGGCTCAGTTCATGATAAAAATACAACAGATATGCACATAGGTATATAATACCGATACTGAAGAAATTGTAAGGACAATATATAGTTTATATAGACAAATTTTGCGAACTTTTGTGCAAATATTTAACTACTAATTAGGCAGATTCAGATTATGGTAAGCTTGAGATCTACATAACATAGTTAAAAGAGCCATAAATGTGCCAAAATGAGATTTAGTTCCTCAAAGCATTGGGTATCCGTTATCAGCTTAAGAAAACTATGAAATTACTTCTGTTTTCTAAACCTATTCGTCTGTGAATATGAGTGTGGAACAAAAAAGAGTGCAAAAAATAGTACCTGAGGTGGTAGTAAAAAAATTACCAAGTCAAGAAGATCAAGTCCGTTCAAGTTGGAACGAAAGTAGGTCGTCGATGACTAAGCAGCTCAGTCGAATAAAACGTAATGCACGGTCCCTCCTCATTGATATTGGAGAAAATATTGACACGATGCAATTTATGAATGCATAAAGTCAGATTTAGCGAATTTTATGACCCACTGAGATAAATGATATTTTTGGCACGAACGATCAAATTTTCTCTTAAGTTTAGGAGTAAATAATGGTTTCTTTGAATTGCAATAAATTTGATATTATTTATGCTACGAATAGGCCGGTTGAGTGATACCACGGCCTCAGGAATCCGGCGTGAAACGTTTTGCGTTGTGTTTTCTCGAGTAAGTGAGGTTAACGAACAATCGTGTCTTTTCATAAAAACATTGTGTTTAAAAAATCTCTAAAAACAATGTTATTGACAATTATATTATTGTTATATTACAATTACTTACAAAATATTAAACAAATGAACCATACGCTTAACGTTTCCCCACTAGATGCAATAGATGACGCTAGGTGTTTCAAAGGGGAACGACTATTCCCGTTACATGGGAACTTCTATAGAATAATTTTGCAGTGGGTGTTGGTTAAACTTGCGCCAATACAGTCAATAGATTTTTCATTTCCTTTCTTGAGTAGATATCGTTTCTTGGCAAAGCTGACGACTTGCAAAATTTGGAGGTGGAACCCGGAGCTCAGCTATGCCAAAATTATGGTATAATTGCTACAGCCTCTTTGCTCATTTTAGATTTGGTGTGGAATAGTTGATTAAAAAGAAGAAAAAAACTGCCATGATACGAAAACAAGCAGCAAAGTGACATTAACGTTCTTTTCTAATTCCTAACTGATAAAAAAAAAATCAAAATCATTATGACCTCATACATCAAAGCATTTGAAGGATTTCATGGTAGAAAATAAGGGAGTTTTTTAAGGTTAATTCGCAATCTACCATGACGGCTACCGGTTGATTTCACGGCCCCAACTCCGTCTGATTGGGCTTTGTTAGGGTTCCCTGTAGTTTATTGGAGGGAACTGGAATACACATTGAGATAAAGGTTTAACGGGTAAATATGATATGGGCAGCTTAAAAAAAGGTAGTCCCAAAACATGTGTAAATAGATGTGTCACGCACTTATGTGTTTTGTGATAAGGGCACTGTGGCTAGTTTAAACCGGGTAAAAGAGACCTTACATCCGTCATCTCATTGATGGAGAATAATTATTGATTTTACTTATTATTAGCATTTGACTAAGCCGCGATCACATAATAATATAAAGATAAATAAATCAAGAGCGTCAGTAGCTCAATGGTGTGGACTGTCGCCCTCCTACCGGTAGGGCTGAGGTTCAAATCCCGCCACGTACCAATGTGTTTTCGAATTTTCGAAATTGTATGTACGTTATCCGACGCCCTTACGATGAAGGAAAACATCGTGAGGAAACCTTCATGCACGCCTGCGAAGAGATTCGAAGGTTGTGTGTGAAGTCGTCCGCACTGGGCCCGCGTGGACGACTAAGGCCTAATCACCCTATACGGGTAGGCTCGTGCCCCCTCGGTGGGGACGTTTAATGAGCTGATGATGAAATAAATCAAATTTTTACGCGTCCCAAGTAATGGACATAAACCATTCATATATTCACTCTTTTCACCAACAGTTTTCATATATTGAGACGGCGAAATGTTTACAACCTACGCCAGTCGATGCTTTTACCAGTTCATAATAAATTCATTAAAATACAATTTCCCGTGTAATGCAAACGCATTTGCGACTGACAGGACTCTTTAAAAGCATCATATTAAAGCATTGATAAGGTTTCATTAGTATGCAATTTCATACATACAAATCAGCATTTCGAAGCGTGATTATTTTCTGATGGAATTGTATTTTACGTCCTCACTATCGACATAATTGCTATTATTCAGTGTTTTACAAACATGAAAAGAGAATTTATTTTAATATAGAGAAAAATGAGCATCGTAAATTTTTTCCCCAGTTTGTTAAGGATAATGCAGGCTGCATAATCTGGGGGGTTGCGGCAATCTCTTAAAACAGTATTGTTATAATGACACGTCAGCAGAAAAGACGGAGTTATATTATTGTAACACTGTTTTAAGAGATGGCGGTAACCCCCCTGATTGTTTGACAAGAAAGATGGTTCCGTGTTTCAAAGGACACGACATTATGCTCACCAATCCGCATTGGGTCGGCGTGGTGATTCGATGAAAAGTGTTTATTCAGTTTAGGTACTTACAGAACACTTATGAATGCGAAATGAAGCTACCACTGGTTCGGACGATAGTTTTCCACTGAGGAGAATCCAGCGAGAAACTCAATACTATTTTAAAAAAAAACGTGTTTTGTTCAGAATCATATTATTTGTTATCAAAATAATTATATAAAGCAAACTGTATTTACAATTTTTATCATATTAGTAAAAATATAATTATCTACAAAAGTATTATTAAGTACTTAAGTATAATATAAATATAAAAAGATAATAAACAATAAATATCCACCGACATTCACACAGCGCCATCTAGCCCCATGTTAAGCGTGAAGCCTGTATTATGGGTACTAAATAACGGATAAAAATACTTATATATTTTTTTGTAAATACATACATATTGTACATACAAAACACCCAGACCATTACAAACAGACATGTTCATGCACACAAATGTTTGTACTGCCCGGGGATCGAACCCGGAACCCTTGGTGTAGCAGCCGACGTCTCAACCGCTACACCAATTAGGTCGTCAAATAAATACCTAAGCACTATTACCTAAAGTGTTCTTAATTTTTATACACAAGTACTTTAAGTATGTAAATTGTTAAATATATTTTGTATTTCATTGTTGAATGTCGAAATGAGCTGCAATGTAATAATTTCTAATAACATTGTTAGATTTAGATGTGAATTTGAGCATAAATATCATATTTGATGATGATTTTATAGACAAAACATTAACTAGTTAGTTTAAGACTAAAAGTTATTTGATATAAATGTCCGCGATTCAATTACAAGTCATAAATTAATACATTTTATGTTGTGGTTGTGAGTTTAAGAGCATACATAAGATTATCATCATCATCATCAGCTCATTAAACGTCCCCACCGAGGGGCACGAGCCTACCCGTATAGGGTGATTAGGCCTTAGTCGTCCACGCGGGCCCAGTGCGGATTGGACGACTTCACACATAACCTTAGAATATCTTCGCAGGCGTGCATGAAGGTTTCCTCACGATGTTTTCCTTCACCGTAAGAGTGTCGGATAACGTACATATATTTTCGAAAATTCGAAAACACATTGGTACGTGTCGGGATTTGAACCTCAGCCCTCCTGGTAGGAAGGCGACAGTCCACACCATTGAGCCACCGACGCTCAATGGTACAATAAGATTATATCTCTTTCCTAATATTCGGTTAATTTTGTGTTCAGCATATACGAATCAATGGAAGATCATATAACGCATTTTAACTCCCGAATCCCACGATGGAGTGGGTGAGTACAAAAACAAGGGAGTAAATACAAGCAAACAGAATAGTTGGCAATATCCTATTCATGAATGAATGAATTCTCGGTGTTGACATTTCGAGCAGTGTCCAGTTCCGCGGTCATTTGGATGATAAAGCCAAACTGGCCTCTAAAAAATTTGGTATAATCAACAGGTCGAAGCGATATTTCATGTCGGGCCATCGTTTGCAACTTTATAAGGCGCAGATACGTCCCCACATGGAATATTGCTCCCACCTTTGGGCAGGTGCGCCTCATTACCAGCTTCTTCCATTTGACCGCATTCAAAGACGCGCGGCTCGGATTGTCAACGATCCGGTTATTTCCGATCGGCTCGATGCTTTAGGTTTGCGTAGAGATGTGGCCTCGCTCTGCATCTTCTACCGCGTATATCATGGGGAGTGTTCTGAGGAATTATTCGAACTCGTTCCGGCTGCTCATTTCACCACCGCACTTCGAGGCAAAACTCAAAATTTCATCCTCACCACCTAGATGAATGGAAGTCCTCGACAGTGCGTTTTTGTCGTAATTTCTTGCCACGAACGACGAAATTGTGGAATCAGTTGCTGCCGGAGATATTTCCTGAGCGATACGACCCGGCGACCTTCAAAAAAGAGCGTATTCCCTGCTGAAAGGCCGGCAACGCATTTCAGTGCCCTCTGGTATTGCAAATGTACATGGCGGCGGTGACATTTACCATCAGATGAGCCGTTTGCTCGTTTGCCTGTAATAGTATAAAAAATAATAATAATAATGAATTGTGCGTTATCTACGCATGGGCTATACGTCAGTTTTGGTTTCTCTTTTATGGTAAGAAGCGAATGGAACAACCAGTAGTTACCTACAGTGTAGGTCCTACACTACGCTTTGACGGTCCAAAAGTGTCATTTCATGATTTATTTGAATAAAGCATTTTAATGTTTCCTATTCAACCTATCGCAGTCCACTGCTGGACATAGGTCTCCCCCATTTCGCGCCAGATATCCCGGTCCTCCGCTTTCCTCATCCAGCCTCCACCAGCGACCTTTCGCAAGTCGTCGGTCCATCGGGCCGGAGGGCGTCCTACGCTACGCTTGCCGAGACGCGGTCTCCACTCCAGAACTCGTCTGCTCCAACGGCCATCGGTTCTGCGACATACGTGACCAGCCCACTGCCACTTCAACTTGCTGATCCGGCGGGCTATGTCGGTAACTTTAGTTCTCTTATGGATTAAATCATTTCTGATCTTATCCCTAAGAGAGACCCCGAGCATAGCTCGCTCCATTGCGCGTTGAATGTTAATGTTTGAGTTTGCTTAATTTATGGTAAGTCACAGATTCAAAAACTAAAGTTTAGTTTGTTAATCTGTGTGGTAAGAAATGTTGATACGTACGACAGATGCAATTTCGAAGGAATTTGAGATTGGGGCTTCAATCATACTAATTTGCTTGATATTGCGACACTTCAATCCAACTGTAAATTTGGTGTTTCTGTCAACTTTCATGTTAAGGGTTTCTCAATGTTGTAGAATGAGTTAAATCTTAGTGGTACCAATTAAAATCCTACCTTAAGACCGAAAGAATGAGTGCAAATTTTTACTACTGATACACAACTACGATCCTATGCGTATTTATAAATTATCGGATTGGAGCCTTGGATAAGGTTCAAGCCATTTTATAAAGTCATTAGCAAAAATGCCTCCCCAAACTAATACTAGGTTACTTATCCCCCCTGCAACGCCCTAAGCCCACGTCCCACTCTGAGACACGCTTAGGCTCGCTGCATACATTTTTGTGCTGAGAGCCATCTGCACTCGCCAATTGTTCGGTGAAGCTGCGAAGTCCACCTGCAGCGAACAGCAACTCACTCTCATCATCATCATCAGCTCATTTTAAACGTCCCCACCGAGGGGCAAGAACCTACGCGGCCTATATACCCGTACGCGGGTGTAAAGGCCTTAGTCGTCCACGCGGGCCCAGTGCGGATTGGCTGACTTCACGCACAACCTTTAAATCTCTTCTCAGGCGTGCGCAGGCTGCTTCACAATGTTCTTTTTACTGTAAGAGTGTCGGATAACGTACATATAATTTCGAAAATTCGGAAACATTGGTACGTGGCGGGATTCGATCGTGCGTCCTCCCGGTAGGAAGGCAACAGTCCACACCATAGAGCCACCGACGCTCTACAATTAAAAAAAATACCCACTAAAGCCAAATTCACATCGCACGCGGAAGCACACAACAGTTCAAGCTTACAACTGTCAACAGTGTATCCTACAGTGACATTAAACATCGGTTGACACAGGTGCTTCGTGAGTGAGTTACGGCCGTGAATTCACTGCCGTTAAAATTAATCGCCCGCATATGCAGATGCACTGAAACCGATCAATCGACATTTAATTAACAAGATAAGATTTATTCGCGATTATTCGACAGGTAATTCATCTTCATAGATGTGTACTTAGTAATAATGAATGGGGCTGTTAATATGAAAATAACGCGATTAGAAATTCTAATTATTTTTTCTGTTAGATATCGCTCTGTCTTTTCATTCATTCGGATCTTCCGTCTTCCAATGATGTAAAAACGAATGGATTCGTGATGTGCTCACAAAACAATCGAAAACTGTGTTCCGAATGCAGCGACAGCACCCATATACATATTTCGAATGAGCGTACATTTACCTAAACAAAAGAGTACAAACTGTACTCTCCTCTGCGGTTCGTTTTTGAGGCACGGATGGCGTATCTTCCTTAATATATACGGAGTATCATTGCCATCTTCCGCTTTTCTCATCCAGGTCCGACTTTTCATAAGACATCGGTCCACCAGGCCGAAGGGCGTCCTAAGCTACGCTTGCTAAGACGTGGTCTCTACTCCAGAACTCGTCTGCTCCAAAGGCCATCGGCTCTGCGACATATGTGGCTAGCCCACAAGTTAGCCATATTAGAGACGAAATGATGCAAACACAATAGTTAAAATATATATATATCGATATATCAACAAGTTGAAGTAGTAATAGGCCGGTTATGTATATCGCACTACCGATGGACGTTGGCGCAGACAAGTTCTGGATTGGAGATCGCGTCTTGGAAGTGGTTATCTCATGTCATCGCACTCCAAAATTAAAACTATAATACGCATAGTTTACCATGAAAAATATTGAAACCATACAGATCTGTACTGACGACAATACTTATTTTTTATTTATTTTTCCATACCACTAGTCCTTCAACTGACGTCATCAAGCCAAAAACATTAAAAAACTACCCCCACCGCACATAAATTGCAGTGCACTAAAAGCTACTGGTCAATTTTAATAAATGCAAAACTACCCCTGCAACATACACGCATTTATTTGCCCAACACAATGGAAACTATTTCATCATCCCCCAATATCGGGGTTCCCGATGATTGCTTCCCCCCTCCATTGGGAGCAAACAGGCTTAATCCTAGGTAGCTTTTAATAGTTTTTAAGCCTGACCAACCCTTGTATCAATTTAAATGTGCTGGCGGTGTAAAATGATGGAAGGTTGCCAGCGATTTTGAAAATAATTATTCCATGACAGTAAAGTCATGAGATGGATATAGTAACCTTTCAGTCAGTTGATGTATTAAGTAGAATGAGAAAGAGATAGCGCTCTATACGATAAATAGCACATACCCTATTTTACTAAATTTAAGTAAAGATCAACATTGAGTCTCATTCTAGAATACTTCTAGGGCCTTAGACTCTTACAATCTGCTCAGCAATTAGATATTTGGACAAATTCGTAAAATGGTTCACGCAAAAAATATATATTTTCGGAACTATGTATTTTTAAAAATATTATTCAAATTCAACTATAATTTGAAAAACACTTATGATTTTCTACTGTTTCTACCTTTTTAGCCTGACTCACCCTTTAATTTAGAACTCTCTACTAAAAGCAATATTGTAATGGTCGGGACAAATATTTGAGATTTCTGAACTGCAATCAAGCAGAGATTTCGTCGAGTGATTAAGGTTAACGGAAATATAAACTCCCCTTGCACTTCCTCGTATTCTTCTTCCTCCCTTCTTCCTTTTCCCTATCCTTGTCCCTCTCCTTTTCCCACATCTTTCCCTATCCTTTTCCCTCTCCTTGTCCCTCTCTTTTCCTCTCTCTTTTCCCTCATCTTTTCTTTCTCCTTTTCCCTCATCTTTTTAAGGTTGGCAACGCATTCGTTCGGAGTAACTAATCTTCATGGATGGTAATACCCCTAACCACCAGGTTAACCGTCTTTTCATACCTACTCATGATATTTAAAAAAATACTGCCTCCATGGTATAGTAGGTCTTCGACTTAGATCACTGTGAACAAGGAGATTAAAATCCCGTCGCGAAACCACACTATGCATTTTTTTCTAGTTTCGTTAAGAAATTGCAAGCTGAATCATTTGTTTGTCCGAAAATCAAGGTGATACCTTGCTTCAAGCACGTAAAGCCGGTTGGTCTCGGATACTATCTTAGGATGGTAGTCGGTTACACCCATCAATCTCCCCATGGCTTGCTGTGCAGGAAGGCCTGTGAACCCTTATAGGCTGATGATGGTGATGTAAAAACCATCGGTCAAAAGTATAATTAAAGAGGCCACAGAAAGAGGCGTTCTCATAGTGATATATACACTGGAGAGTGCATTTTTTACCGCACTCGTTGGACATGTGTCCGCGGTCGGTTAATAAATTGCAATCCGCGATGCGCACAGATTAGTGCCCATACCCGTGAAGAGTTCATTGCACGCTCGCCCAGGAGAAATATGGAGTTGATAATACCACAAATGATACCAATATTGAAATAATTTTGAGACGGCTAGTTTGCAATCTAGTTACCAAGGGCCATTTTTTTAATCCGTAGTCAAATACAGTTAAACTATTAGTCAGAATAATCATAGTTATCTAACATATCATTATGTAAAATTTATAAACTTTAGAAAGAACGAAAAACATTTTGATAAACAATTTAAACTACGAGTAGTTTAAGAGCCCGTGGCATCAATACCCAACTTTAAGGACCTCTTCCACGATATTGAAGACTATTGACATAATGTCCATGTTTGGTAAGTGAATTAAAGAAAACAGTTTCAATGAAAGGTAAGGTTGATTCAGTAGCAGCAGTAGCAGTATGGAAATAATTGTAATTAAAAAATCTTCTACATTTACCATGTCCGTTTAACCCTTTCATCCCATCTAGGTACCATCAACTCTATAAACATCCCTACGCTTAATCCCGTACGTTTAGAGTTATGACGGGAGATTGTATCGTCCGTACAGCACCTGTTATTTGGCGAATCCATATTATTTGCGCTCGGTTTATTGCTGGGTGCCCATTAAAAAGTAGCCTGTTGTCACGGTGCTCTGAAGATGACGGGGAAAACTATGGGAACCGTTGAAAACGAAAGTTGACACTTCAACTTGGGTAGCAGATGTAATCACTAAGTGGTAGACTCGGTACTGAGTCGTCTTGGTATCACCACAGAGCCCGATACTGTCCTGTAAAGTAGGAGTGCATTGCACTTCTGTGTTTCGGGATGAGGGCACTGTAGCTACTAAAATTACCGGGTATAAGCGACTAAAATCTGTTGTCTCGGGTGACGGCGCAGAGCAGTGTTAACGGAAAAATAATGACTACCCAATGCTATGAATTTCCATCAACACTGCTTCTGTCATGGCAGGCGAATTAACGTACTTACACCATCAGGTGAGCGCACTTACCGCCCCGTCCACTTATGGCATAAAATAAATTCTAATTGTAATGACGAGAATATATTTCTTTATTTTAATTACAAGAGCCTTATCACTGGAACAACTTTTGACCGCTATCATGGAATATTTGAATAGCCTCATCTATACTAATATATAAAGCTGAAGAGTGTTTGTTTGTTTGAACGCGCTAATCTCAGGAACTACTGGTTCGATTTGAATAATTCTTTCAGTGTTAGATAGCTTATTTATCGAGGAAGGCTATAGGCTATATATCATTACGCTACAAGTAATAGAAGCGGAGCAACAATGAAGAATGTTTCAAAATCGGGGGTATTTTTTCATACTTGGAGCTTCCGCTGCGTACGCTGAGTAAACGGTTAAAGTTTCACAAAAGTCATGTATGAGAGTATTGTTCTCCTTTTAAAGGTCTACAAAAAAGTCCGCAACAGCATATGTCTATCTTTTAAGGTTAGTTCACTAAAATTTTTGCTTAAAAAATCTGAAATTGACCCCGAAACCTTTAAAGTTGGAGGAAGGGGAAATCCTATGTAT
The DNA here is from genome assembly GCA_019425675.1 of Leucinodes orbonalis. NCBI lineage: Eukaryota > Metazoa > Arthropoda > Insecta > Lepidoptera > Crambidae > Leucinodes > Leucinodes orbonalis. The sequence goes on along the minus strand of PQWD01001406.1, from coordinate 202,443 downwards.
AGTGATAAATGAAAGTACCGTGTTATCCGAATTTAATGCAAGCGAAGCCGCGGGCAAAAGCTAGTTACCACAATAACAGCCTTAAATTTACTGTCCACTGCTAAACTTCCCTCCCCCAATGACTGTGATCTCTAGCAGTCGACAGCCATCTACTACCCGCCAACTTAATCAGGTCATCGGTCCATCTGGTTGGGAGTCGGCAGACTCTTCGCTTTCCTTTACGTGGACTCTACTCGAGAACCTTTCTGCCCCATCGGCACACGCCTATCCAATATGTTCGTTCACTTCCACTTTAACTTACTAATCCTTTGGGCTCCGCGGTCACTCTTGTACGAACTACAGACATCCTTTAGACAGAGTACTTTGTACCATGAATACATAATACATTTATTTATATATGTATAGGCCTATTCTATCGCCTAGCAGATGACTTGATGGTTTTGGGTGTTAATGTTCAGCATCCAAATTTAGTAACCAACACCAACGTCTTCAAAGCAGGTCTTTACAAGGTGGAAAACTGAGTACAGAGGCGTCTTATTTCAGTTACTTCAGTGCTGCAATGATCTTTCCGTAAACTCAAGTTTGACACATCTGTGTTTCGGAATACGCTATTCAAATACTACAGGAATAGCAACAACTTCAATTCTTACCAAATTCAATAAAACCAAAGTTACATGAACAACAGAAAGGTAGTAAATTTCAGGTCCCACTACCTACTGTATCGACACAAAAAATACTGTCCACAGCTGAGGGGCACAAAAAATGTAAACAAACCTTTTTTCTGGGCAGGTTCGGACATGTTGTGGACTGGAGATAACCTTCATAGGGTAAAAGAACCTGTTGTGGTCACTGTTTACATTAATTAGTGTTATATAATATAATGTAGCAAAATCCTGTAAGTGATTATATTTTAGGTGATTGGCAAGAGAATGAAAAATCAAGACTATGAACGAACTGCGTTTTTTATTTTATAGTTCTAAGATGGCAATCCTCCTGAAGGTACGTTGCCAACCATTAAAAATTAGACAAATTGTACTGGGAAGGGGAATATAGGCCTTCGTCAAACTTACTTACTCGGCGTACATATAGCTGGCTCTCCTACATTTCATCATAATCAGCTCATTTGAATGTCCCCACCGAGGGCACGAGCCTACCCGTATAGGCTGTACAAGCCGAGTACGCAGCGTAATAGCGTCGAATAACGTACATATAATTTCTTAAATTCGAAAACACATTGGTACGTGGCGTGCATAAATTGCCAGCAATGTATCATTATTCATTAGACCAACTAAAATTATACGAACCAACACGTCCCTTTCCAAACGTATAGCTTTCCATATTCAGTTGAGATTACATTACTATTAATTAATATTATATTAATATTTGACAAATAAAAATATTTTATTCATAGCCATCACCATGTTATGAAGATAGGGGCTATGAAGAGGGGGGACGATGCAATCCTAAACGAACTCATTGCATCGGAGAGGCAGCCAAAAAGAGGCCCACTCCATCCACCTCAACATCTGCACCTTAAAGGAGTGTATCGGTGGTGGCCACACGGACATCATGGAAATGTATTAATTTTAAGTTGTTATTGTAATAATTCAAGATGTAAATATATTTTTAGGAGAAAGAGTAAGACTTAAATAATGTAAGAGTTATTGCTACAGAGAGAGAGAGAGTATTTATGATGTTATTTATTTCCTTTATTTTATATTATTCACCCCCCTTCTTTACCTAATGTAAATATTTAGTTATTTTAATTCTGACTATTATCCATTCCCCTTTAACCAATTCTTTTGCCCCATGCGCGGAGCACTAACATAATATTATAATAATAATCTACAAAATAATCTTAAACTAAAAAGAGTACGGACCATGAGTCTGTAGATGTAATTTTATTAATAAAAAAAAATATTTTTTATTTGACCATGGTCTTCCATTATATTGAACATTCCTATAATTGTGTCGCTCACCTAAACCCAAAACGAACTGCGCAAAAGATAACTTATAAAAACCGGACTCCTGCCTACTATTAAAAAAAATAGCGTAAAAACTAAAGCCATTAGCAGATAAGCTAGTCCCATTAGAAATGCTGATAAAAGTTGTCGTTATCAGGATTTTGAAGGGATAAATACGAATTTTGTTATGTTATGCTAAACGACACTTGTAAAGTTTTAACTCCTTAATGTTATCTAGTTTGTCAATAGCTTGTAGTTGCTCTTGGTTGTGATGGTCTTATTTAACCTTTCATTTGGGAATACTGATTGATATTTCAGAACTAAAATATATACTAATTCTTGCTAATAAATTGACGATATTTTTTCTTCAAATTTAAATACCAATCAATGGGATACCGAGCAGAAACTTTTACTCTTACCGCATGGCTAGTTCATAAGCCCAAAATGTATCTTGGAGCGAGTTATACTAGTTATTATATCAAGCGATGGATTACACACAGAACTGGAATTGGGCTGGCCATGTCTCGAGATGATCCGATGTACCATAGAGGTGGAAGGTAAATATAAATTTTAATTTTCTGTTGCAAGAGGCAATATAAGGTCTTATGGAAACTCTTTATGACAAAATAAATCCGTTTTTATTTTTTCAAAAATCTTCACAAATTTCACAGAATTGATATAAGAAAGTTGGTGGAAGGTTGTGTTAAGACTTGTGACATCGATCATAAACGTGGACATTAAAATGCTAAATAAACATAGTCCTGATATTTTTGGTCAATTTTGAAAGTTTTATAAAATCATTAATGATATTGAAATAATGCCCCAAAACCATAAGAGCTTAGGTAATATTTCAAACAGACTTCACCCAAAATAAACGATTGAAACTGGTTACAAAACCAGTCGGAAACAAAGGAATCTGTGAGGCGCAGTATAACCGAATCTAGGTTGATTGAACGACAGTTAGGCTTATCCCGCAATCTAGGCTTAGGGTTTGCTTACATTCGCAGCTGCGGGCAGTTTATTTGGAAAGGATTTTATGATCCTGATTTAGGTTTAGGACATACGTTTTAGCCTAGTTTCAGTTTTTAAACGATAAACATGAAGATTTGATTTTAAATAGGAAAATTAAATTTGCATTGTAAATCACTTTTAGCGACCAATTTTCTGAAAAAAAAAAACTATGCTGCAGACCGTTAAAGTGACTTCACCTAAATGTGTTGGCAACATTTTAATATGACATGCTGTTAAAAAAAATAGAAATTCTAAATAAAGGAATTGGGTTGAAAATAACTAATTAACTACATTATTATTTGAATACAGGAAATTTGAACGATTTGTGTTAATATCCACTTATTTTGTGTTTACATTACTATTTAAAATGAAATTTGTCACCTGGTCCTTTGAAATAAAGTGTGCTGCTAGTTTTAACTGCCATACGCGCATTTATTTTATCTATTTGTGATAAATTAATTCGACTTTAAACTTTACTTAAATCATTATGTAAATTTCAATTACCGGTTATATAAGATCTTACATCTGTCGTCTCGATTGTCGACGGAAAATAATAACTAGACCTAGACGACTCTTTAACACTGCATCTGTCATAGTCAGACGTATCACTTACAGCCAGGTGAGCGCTCTGACCATCCTGTTCTTTTTTTAAGTTACGAAGTGAACAGGACGGTCAGGTCGCTCACCTGGCTGTGATGATACGCCTAAGTAACAGTTATTACTCTCCATCAATGCCGCACTGCGCCCGTCACCCGAGACAACAGATGTTAGGTATCTTTTAACAGGTAATTTCACTAGCTACAGTGTCCTCATCCCGAAACATAAAAGTGCATAGCATTCTTATTTGACGGGACGATATCCGGCACTGAGGTGGTACCTACCTAGACGACTCAGTATCGAGTCTACCCCAAGTACATTTAAACCACAGATTTATAAACTAAAGTTTACCATTTTCTTTAGTTTTAAAATCTGTGACTTAAACTTATGTTATAAAATGTAAACAGTTTATAGGACTTCGAGTTAATTTCAGAACAATACAACTTTGAACTGATCATGGATGTCAAAGCAAGAACTTAGTCTTTCTCACTGGCCCATACCCATACAACATGTAAACGACCGATATGTTTACACAGCTGAGGGTGTGCTATTGTGTGGGGGATTAGCAGTTTTTACGTGTCCCTTTCTCGCGTGGGAGTGGGTTAGAGTCGGCGGCCATTTTAATTTGAATCAACACTTTGAACTGCGGTGTTTGTCTTTTAATATCTTAACACGTAAATCATATTGGAGATTTTTCTGTTATGTTTAAGTAAGTTTAGGTATAATGACTTCTCATAAAGACAAGAAGCTACTTACAGGAGAACATGAATGACATTTATTTTACATCAGCTCGATGTATGCTTAATTATTGTAAATGAAATGAAATAAACATAAAAGCGCTTTTTATTACATGCACGTGATTGTGCCTATCATTTTCATTAGCTTATCAAGGCAGAGCACATGCCTTCCCACACAGCAAAGCTGTGGAGAGATTGGGATGTAACCAGACCGGTCCAATGCGAATTGGTGGACGACTACCATCCTAATATAGAAGCTGGGACCGATCGGCTTAACGTATTTTTCGAAGCAAAAAATCATCTTTTCAGACAAACAGGTGAATTTCTGTAGTTATGCTCATGAATAATAAATCTGAAATACCTCAATTATGCTACATCAAATGACATTGATGTTTCCTTTGATATTTTTTTCCCAAACTCTAGACATCTGTTCTACAACCAATGAGGTGCAGTCGATCTGTACCAAGAATAATAATATCACGTAAACAGCACTTGCACCAAATTGCTTATTTCATCTTAACACGTGCAACTATAACAAAGGACTATTTTTTGCAAAAACCCGTGTAGTAGGTCAAAGGCGTAGCAAAAAACTAAAATATTCGAATCGATTTAATGACTTAAGTGTTAGAGTTCAGAATCCATTGCGTTTTCAAAGTATAGTTAAAATCATCTACCTGTTACGCAAAAGAAGGGTGGTGAGGATTAGTTACGGTACAAACGTGATTTTGTGTTAAATACAATTGGCTTTGTTAGGTAAAGGAAGTGTGTACTGGCCAGTTTGAAACATCCATTTTGTTACAGACGTCTCGTCTTGATCAGAAATTTCCATTTTGCGACAGTTTGTTCAGTATTAAGACGAGCACAATTCCCAGATAGTAAGCTAAAATGACTTGTAGGAAACCTCAGATTTAAAGAAAGTGACCAACATAGCACAAATGCTCGCAAAATACGTAACTTATAAACAAAAATTCAGTTCGCTCACTAATGCCAGCATTGCGTGCGACTGATACGCCAAAATCCTCGATGGTTGTCATTGATTTGATCATAGTTGGTTTTGGGAAATCGTTTAAATTGTAGACCGCTTCATTTACCTTCATTAATTTTTTATGTCAGTAGAGATTTGATAGTATGCGTCCCTGTGTAACAGTTTTTTATTATATTTTTCTTTTGATATGAAAAACATTGTTAATATTTTTTTTCATGAAGAATATTTTTTATTACATTTTTCTTTTGATGAACCTCATATCAATATCCGTATTTATAGTAGTTTAGTTTATTTTTTAATGACCCAATTTCCAAATTAGTTGAAGCTAGGCCAGTAGTTCAGCAAACGAAGTTCAGCATTTTTGTAAAGAATTTTTGTATTTTTAGGCACTTCACACTTATTGAATTATGTTTATCTATCGCAAATTATTTCTAACTTCTCTACAACAACTTTTATTATGACTACTTGTCTTTCGATATTTTTTAACTGTCGGTCTAAACTGCAAAACCATGGACTTCCTTTACAAAATGCGAATCCTTTAGTATTTCCGTCTTATTAACTCTCATGTTCTATCGGAAAGGACCGGTTCTTCCCAACTTGACCATTTCATATCCGCACTTTTAGCAGAATTCAGTGTTGGCCGACGCATTTCAGTATCTTATCTTTGAGCAGAACTATTGTCTTTCAATATGCCTTTGTCAGTTTGGGTAAACCCCATTTCTGTTCAACAGACAAAACACTTGTTTTCATAAATAAAATTATTATTATACCTTTTTTTCTGTGTTAAAAAAATGTTAATAGTCGAGTTGATTTGAACAGATTACAAAGGCCATTTTAATATTGTTAATAAATTCATTAAAGTAATAAAATGGCTCATCAAATCTAGTAAGGAACTGAAAGTATATTATTTATTAGCAAAGTGTTATAGTAAACGTAACGTAAACTCAAAAGTTGTGCGTGAAGTCAACCAATCCATACCGGGCCCGCGTGCACGACTAAGGATTTATATACCCTGTACGTAGGCTCGTGCATACTACGTCGGTGGGGACGTATAATGAGCTGATGGCGAAACGTTTGCTTTATGGGGACGGCAGATTACAAAACAATTGACGCCAGTACCCTTGGGTAACGTAAGAGGCTGCTATGCAAGCGGATTTATATTATTATCCGAAAAGAAAATGAGGGCATATAAAGCCACCTGAATTGTTGGGCCATCGCGGTGGGCTACAGCCCAATATCCCTGTGCGGATAGGCCCTGCAGTGGAACATCAGGCTGGTTATGACGATGATGACCTGAACATAAAAAGTCGTTATTTAAAAATAACAAAGCATCAAATAAACAATGCTACCGGACACAATATTGCATTGTCATTAGATTTCTTTTACGTTCATTGTCGTAATGACTTGGTATCGTTAGCTAAATAGGTCCCCATATCCTGTGCTTTTGTTGGTGATTCATGCTGAGCGTTACCTTTTGTGGGGGTTTACTAAGCACGACGGAGTTAAATAAATAAAACGATAATCGTTTGTACTAATTATATTATTTATTATCTAGACGAAGCTTCGAATAAATATATGGACTAGTGATATAACGGATATTGAATTTTTAACATTCGCGAATGCGAATATTTATCTTCAGTATTCGCGAATGCGAATGTTAAATTTCAAATAAAGCGCGCGTCAAATATTTGACAGCTTTGACATTTCGTGCCGGCCATGTTGAAACCGAACATAGCCGAGCGCCCGAACCGATACAGGTTGAATGAACGAAGTTAGTCACAGAAAAAAAGTTCATTCGAAAAGTTTTGTTTTGATTTAAGGTTCTAAAAAATAAAAAAGGTTTAGTTTTTCATATTATGGAACAGTCAATTCACATATGATTAAATAAAATATATAAAGCTTGGTTATCTATTGTGTTATTAATTCATATGCATCTATCTATATAATAATTTCCTTTTAGTTTGTTAAAAACATTCGCAAAATATTCGCATCGTTTTTTGCGAATGCGAATATCGAAAAATATGCGAATATTCATGAATGCGAATGCGAATATTCGTTACATCACTAATATGGACGAGGATCTTAGATCAAACAATAATAATCTCACTAGATGCACAATCACGAAGTAACGTCAACTAAAACAATGTGCGAGCCCCACGATATATACGTTTAGTTATTGTTATATTTTTAAGTTCATCATCATCATCAGCTCATTAAACGTCCCCACCGAGAGGCACGAGCCTAACCGTGCGGATTGGACGACTTCACACACAACCTTTGAATCACTTCGCAGGCGTGCATGAAGGTTTCCTCACGATGTTTTCCTTCACCGTAAGAGCGTCGGATAACGTACATATATTTTCGAAAATTCGAAAATACATTGGTACGAGTTGGGATTTGAACCTCTGCCCTCCCGGTAGGAAGGCGACAGTCCACACCATTGAGCCACCGACGCTCTATTATTAAGTTAAATATTATATATTAAAAATTATTACTTAAAAATATGTATATAGTATATAAATATTTTTAAGTTAAATTGTTCATTTAAATTTTCTGGGATGTGTACAAAATACAAAAATAAACGTATTGTGTCATTATGGCATGAAGCGAGCGACGGGATTATAAATGAAAATTCTGCCCAACTGATGCGATGGGTAGAATTTTGTTACTAGTCTAGTTAGCACATGTAATTAGTTTACTGTTTTTCTAAGCTCATGACAGAAAATACACTACCCTAAGGAATATTAATACACCAACAATCAAAATATTACACATATTATGGTCGTTTTGACTAATAATCCAATCGCATGAGACCACGAATTAAGTGACATCGTTAATCTAATGAACCGTGGTCTACTGCATGCATTTTCCCATGCAGGTACAAATAAGGATAATGACGTCATTTTAACGTATTCTATGGGTGAAAAAGGAATCTGAGAGATATTTCTGTTGGTTCCGTTAGTTTTAACCGCTTGTTGCGTTTGACCGATTTTGAAAAGGTATTTTAAGGGATTATTTATTTTATTTTTTACTTTATCACCCTAATCTTACAGTATTTTATAAAACAACACAATACATTTTATCTTATGAACTACAAGATAATGTATTATTATTATTTATTGATCACTTCCTATCTCTCCAAGGCGGACGTTTCAGATGCACGGGCCTTGGCCAAATGCGTCCAAAATTACAAAAATTATCATAATTGTATATTTTTAAGGCGAGTCTAGCTCAGCCGATGATGGTTCCGGTCGCGGCAGAACACTACAAGGCGCTACTACTAAGGGCGCCTGCTGGAGCTTGGATCTTCTCAGTGTTACAGCTATTTGTCATTCAACCCTGCCATTTACAGGGCATGCTTATCCTAGCCCGCCTGCTCTGTTATAGAGTAGGACCTACATCCTTCAGTAGACTGTCAAATTTTCTATGTTGCAAAATACTAAAAAGATAATTTTAAAGTATCAATCTTTTGTAACCATAGAGATTTATATTGTACGTAAACCAAACTTAAACAATAGTTATACAAACATCTCTTTCTAATCCCTTAAGTGAGACAAAGAACAAGCGCAGGCCGACGCCCAGAGTTTATTGTTACTAATAAAACAAGGGAATATCGTAAGTCACGTTTAGTCGCCATTACTGGGTTTAAACTGACAATTTATGCTTGATGCTTCCTTAAAGAACGTTTGGTACGGAAAGCGATAATATAATGTGCTATGCGCTATAAAGAACCGTTATCTATATAAGCTTGATTCATTCCAGACATTATTTTAAATACAGGCAAGGTGTAGTCAAACGCTGGACTGCTTAATGAAAAAATGAGTAAGTTGTATGTAGACTAGCTGTACAAAGGAATATGAAGAACTCATTATGAAATGAGTTTAATTGTAATAGCCAAAAAAAACTATTGCTATGATTATTTACATATTGACTACCGTTTTTAAACACGAAATGGTAAAGTCGTATTGCCAATCGAAAAGAAAAGCTCTCACCACGTCTTAATTCTTTAACTTTGAAAAGCAAGGTAAGGCAACGTAATCTTAGTAAATCGTAATCAATTAATAGTAATCAAGTCAAACTAAAAAAAAATTAAAACAGACTTCGAATTGGAATGAAACAGCAGAAAAACACACTGTATATTTTAACTACAGCTACACTAAATGTAAATATCGTATATGGGAGGCAAACAAACGTTCTTCGACTTTATTTTTTTATTTTATTCATTTAGAGCTAGTGACTCATTCCATCGCTACGCTTTACACTGCACCACCGGCCTGCAAATGATGCTTCTTTAAGAGTTGTTTATTACTTTACGTTTGACGTATTATGCGCGGTGTTTTATTTAAAGATAATTTTATGTGTTTTAACAGCAGTTTAGGTTTTACGTGGATCTCAATTGTGGATTAGTGCTGTTATTTAAATCATAAATAGAATAATAATCCGTGGTTAGTAGCTAAACCCGATATGAAGTATTTTTAAGTATTCAGAAACAAAACCTTCAATATTTCAAAATAAATAGTAAACTTTTGGTCGACGATCGCACAAATTAAGAATTTATCGCAATAGGAGGTCATCGGAAAATCGTTTCTTGAATGCTTCGTAAGTTTAGTTTGGTTGTCCGCCATACCTTAGGATGGTAGTAATCAATACTGTACTTAAAATGTGAATATACTTGTGCAAAGAGACTTGAAATCTTATTTCAAACATACATTTCCAACTTTAAATTAAAATTAAACCTTGCAAGAAAAACCCATCTATACTAATATATAAAGCTGAAGAGTTTGTTTGTTTGAACGCGCTAATCTCAGGAACTACTGATTCGATTTGAATAATTCTTTCAGTTTTAGATAGCTTATTTATCGAGGAAGGCTATAGGCTATATATCATCACGCTACGAGTAATAGAAGCGGAGCAGTAATGAAAGTATATGGGTGAATTAAACATCTGGCAGGTTGGACAGTTGGGTTAGCCATTGTATTTTGACGAATTGGAAAATGGATTAAATAACTTGCTAGGATGCAGTAAATACATAAATAGAGAGTTTACAGCTAGAATAAATGTTTTTTGGCAATTTTGGAACCAACGAATTACTACTTTTACAGTCATTGGAACTTGCAACTGTGGCTGTTCCTAGAATATAAGTTACTTGGAACATCCAAAGTTGGATGAAGGCCTTCCACAATTACAAAAATAAAATTAAGGGATCGCAGCCCTTAGACGCCCAGCCAAATTAATAATTAAAAATCACGTTTTTTGGCAAGTAGAAGTTATAATAGAGCGCCGTATTTCAAACATTCAAAATTCACGTAAAATCATAGTCAGCCATTAAAACGGCTCTCAGGGACATACCAATTTAACATCAAGCCCTTACAAGCAAATATTTTAGTACCAAAAGATTTAGCAGTAAAAAGTTTATAGGAAACGCAGTTATCACCCTACATAATTAAAACCATTGTCTTGAGGCTCGAAAATTACGGGTGTCATAAATTGGGACGCCAGGCGTCGTTTAAGACGCCATATTTAAAATAGTATCATAAAAACATGTTATTTTATTGCACCAGAATATTTGACCTCTTAAGTGAACAGCAGCTACTATAAAATGTAGGTAACGAATGACAGATGTAAGGGAAGTGACAGGTCTCGTTACGGTGGTTGTGATTGCACCAAAAAAGTGAAGGTGCATCGATCCAGCTTCGTGACTGTGTTAAATATTTTATAGCAGTTAAAGTTGGTTTATTATGCAACCGAGATTAGTGTAATAGGTAAAATCATTAGGGTGGATCCTTCGAGGGATCACGTCAGATATATTTAACATTATCTGGACTTGGCTTGACAAAAGTATGTTTGTGTTCATTGAACCATGAGAACATTAAAAATGAGCGGAAGACCGGGATATCTGGCGCAAAATGTGGGAGATCTATGTCCAGCAGTGGACATAGGTGGGAGAGGGAACAAATGAGACCATAATTTTTCAGGACTAAAATTCATACCTATTACATCTATAATTCAATGACATTAACAATCAAATGAATAGACATTGAAAATAAAATATTTTTGAGTCGGGGGCTCATTGGTTTGGACTTTTGCTTTCCTATCCAGGCACAGGTTCAAATCCCACCACGTCTTTTCGAAATTATATGTGCGTTTCTCCGACTCTCTTACAGTAAACGAAAACATCGTGAAGAAACGCGCCACTTATGAAGAAATTCAAAGATTGTGCGTGAAGTCGACCAAACCGCACTGGGCCCACGTGGACGATTAAGACCTATACACCCTATACGATTATGCCTGTGCTCCTTGGTGGGGAGTATAACGAGCAGATGATGACGAACTTAAATCTTATTAATTAACTAAAAAACACCACAGAAATATTTACTAAAACATACACACATTTTAATAAAACAATAATTTAGATTAAGATTACTATGACAGATTTAGATTTTTTTCGCTCACCCATCCGATGAGTGGTGTTTGCTTGACTAGTGCAATTTTAAACCTAACGCGCTTACTGCTCCTACAGCCCTCATTACATATAAGTAAAAAAAAAATATTCAAATTATATAATATAAAGACCTACCGGTTAAGATTTATTTCCAATACCATTAACCAATTCAAACTTATCTCCTCATAAACCTCCGAAAAGTGCACTGAAATCCTTTGTTTCAACTCTCCAGGGATATACCGAGCGTCATACAATGAATCTCTGCAGTCTTAAAATCAATCACAGAACAGTCCGTGGAACAGGCGTTTATGTGTTTAAACATTAAATGCTGTTAATAACGCTCCTGGGAACTCTTTATGTAAATCCCGGAATCGTCGGAAACCCGGGATTAATCCTACTTTGAAATTGTAAATCAGTTAACAAAGTATGTATATTTGATGTGTCTGCTTATTAAACATCCCTACCGAGGGGCACGAGCCTACTCGTAAAGGGTGTACAGGCCTTAGTCGTCCACGCGGGCCTAGTGCGGATCGCGACTTCACGCACAAGCTTTGAATCTCTTCGCAGGCGTGCACATGTTTCCTCACGTTTTCCTTCACCGTATAAGCATCGGATAACGTACGTATAATTTCGGAAATATTCCTTATATCATTTGTCATTCCTTTTGTCATTTTCCTTAAAGTTCAGTAAATCCGTCGCTCGAATACACTTCATAGGTAAATCAAATGATTCAGAAATTAGTCACCCCTAAGGCAGTTTTCTAACTACTACGTTCCTAGTGCTGCCGAACTATCGATTGTTGAACTCGATAATTATCTATACTATCGATAGTGTTGGCAATAGATGCAATTTTATCGATGCTATAGATCGTCAATTTGAAAATAAGCTTCGATAGTTTTTGACGACCCATTTGGTGTTGCGGTTGAGAGGTCGGCTGCAACACCAAGGGTTCCTGGTTCGATCCCCGGGCAGTACAATCATTTGTGTGCAGGAGCATGTCTGTTTGTAATGGTCTGGGTGTTTTCTATGTATAATATGTATGTGTTTATAAAAAAAAAAATAAGTATGTTTATCCGTTGTTTAGTACCCATAATACAGGATTCACGCTTAACTTGGGGCTAGATGGCGCTCTGTGAATGTCACTGGATATGTATTTGTTTATAGTGTTAATTCTATTGATAGTATCGAAAAAAATGCTTCTATGGGAATAGTTTTTTTCTTTTATAAAGTATGCATTCTGTAAGGATGGGAGCTCGGGAGCATAAAGTAGACAACTGTTTCGTAGCTATCTCCGTTTAATAATGCTTGAAAAAATATTAATCTGTAACATTTATACCTAATACTAAACATCCTTTGCTTCTGACTATTGCCAAAACTATTGATACTGTCGATAATTTTGGTAATATCGATAGGCTAAGCGATAGTGGAATCGAGTGACAACACTGTCCGCTCCCTTTCGTGATTGCACCTCCCACTATAATCACTGTCAAACCTTGAGACCTGTTAACTGTCCATTGTCTTTGATCCGATAAATCGAAACATGGTAAACCATTCACGCAATATAGTTATAAAGTAAATCAATGAAAATAAATTTGGAACGATAAAATCGAATAATTGAATTAAATTTTGCGTTTACTGAATAAAGTTGCAATTTGCGTAGTTAAACCTACAGCTGTTAATTTTACCGGTTTAGTTCTGAATTAAATGCAAATTACTTTTTTAAACCTGTGAATAGAAATACCTGGGCCATGGCAATGGCCACAGGAGTTGACTCAGAACTGTAGACAGTAACAAAAAATCTACTAGTAGTTAAAAAACATCTAAACACTTACAATACAAACTGCAATCCCTCCAAAAGCATTTCACGTAAAATTTTGCCAAGACGACCTTATGTTGAGCCAAGCTTTTGAATCACGCCAAACTCTACCGACTCTTACATCAACAAATTCTACGTATGAAGACATATGTATGGCTTGGCTTCTTTTTTTTTTTTTTTTTTTATAGTATAGGGGCAAACGAGCAGAAGATCACCTGATGGAAAGTGAATACTGCCGCCCATGGACATTTGCAACACCAAAGTACTACAAGATGCGTTGGCCTTTTAAGAAAGATACGCTCTTTTCTTGAAGGTTTGCAGGTCGAATCTGTCCGGAAAAACCGCATGCGGCAACTCATTCCACAATTTTTTCTTACTACTTCAGATCATATACTTAATATTCGCATCGCCTCTACTACAATAGCCAGCTGACTATTTTCTCATTAGGATTGTATTAAAGAAACATTGGTTCATGTTAACGTTATTAGTTTCATAAACAAGTATATGATATTTTTTTTAAAGAGTAACTACTGAGTTTTTTCCTGGTTCTTCTCAGTAGTAAAAAACAACAGTCCGATCCAGTAGAATCAAATTTGACATTCGTGTTTATACCTTAATTGAATAATATGTTTTTGATTTGATTAGAGCCATTATTTTCCATGCCGAGATGACAGATGTTCGGTCTCTTTATCAATGTTATTTCACCAGCTACTTTGCCCTCTGGCCGATACAAAAAAAGCTCTGTGATGGATACCTATCTAGACGACTTAGCATCAAGTCTATCAACTGACTGACAGACGGACACAGTGTCTTAGTAATAGAGTTCCGTATTTGCCCTTTGGATTAGATAAAAATTGGCCTAAATACCCGTTTTAAGTGCAATGTTCCTCCACGGTAGGATGGCCAGGAACAAGTCTGAACTTGACCCAACAACTGTACAGTATTGAAAAAAACTATCGAGTTCATTGCATACTACCTATTGTACGCACGCGTCAGAAAAGAGCCTTCAACCAGAAATGCAATTTTCAACTTTAAACTGCGAGAGATATGGTATAAATTGATAGTTCACTTCTGATATGGAAGTCTTTGAATATATGGGTTTGCTACATTTGCGCACGCGACTGTTAACGGTTGGATTGTGAAATATTATAGTTAAAGAAAAACAAAAAATACGCGATGTTTTTAAGCGGTTTTGTTTTTATGAGGGATTGTTGCCCCAATATTTTAACCCATAAGATTGAACTATGAATTTGTCATTATAATAATTTTGACTCGGGGTCTCACTTAGGGATAGGAGCAGAAATGATTTAATCCGTAAGAGAACTAAAGTGACCGACATAGCCCGCCGGATCAGCAATTTGAAGTGGCAGTGGGCTGGTCACGTATGTCACAGAACCGATGGCCGTTGGAGCAGACGAGTTCAGGAGTGGAGACCGCGTCTCGGCAAGCATAGCGTAGGACGCCCTCCGGCCCGATGGACCGACGACTCGCTGGTGGAGGCTGGATAAGAAAAGCGGAGGACCGGGATATCTGGCGCAAAATGGGGGAGGCCTATGTCCAGCAGTGGACTGCAATAGGTTGAATAGATAGATAGATTAATTTTGACAAATTCAGTCTTTATTTTAAATGTATATATGAATTTAATATTTATGTTTACGAAATTTGAAAATCTATATGAAAGAGCAAAGGTTTGGGTTAGTTTTGGGATCCTTGTCACATTACGCGCCGTTTGATGCATTAAATTACATTTTAATTGATTAATTTTATTATTAACGGTATTTTCATGAATTAATCAAGTGATAATATTTGTATAGCTTAATAAAGATGAAAATGTGGTGGGACTAAAATACAAGTTTGTCATTTATACCAAGTTATAACTTACGTTTCACTAATAAAATATTCTATTCCACTAATTTATTAAAACATTATATCTGATGTTTGCTAAAGCAAATGTATTGTATGTATGCATATTATCATCAATCATGGTTCTTTAATATGAATTCTTTCAGTGAATTCACATAGAAACAATATTTGTGTTAGTGCTCTATTTAAACGTATATTGATATTTGTTTCTGATAAATATTAAAAAATATACTTAGGATATTTCAAACTGGACAGCAATTATTTCGCATACAGCGTTTTTTTCAACTTTTCAGTACAGTTGCTTTAGATATTTTCCCACGACCATTGTCTGTTGTAAGCACTTATTAATGCTTATGCATTTTATGAATCAGTGTAATTTCAAGTTAACTTACAGAAAGGCAAAGTGCTCTCTGTTACCTGATACTAAGAGTTCAAAGTAACTTGTTATATTACGGTTTAATAAACAGTTTTATGGCTATACATACATCCGCATTGTTTCGTGGAGAGTATTCGAGAAAGCTAATTGTATATGAAGTGTTTTAAATTAAAACAGGTAATCTTAACTTAGATTGGCCATTCTTGAATGTTGTTGAAATAGTGCCCTAAGATTTTATTTATTAAAAGTTTAATATGTTAAAAATTCTTCACGTCCTCGTACAGACTGATAGAAATTTTATCTAAGTACACCAAGCTACATTTACTAATTCGAGGGAATTCGTGTACAATGTATTTTACGTGGATGCCCTTCTTAAAACTTACTGTATGGCAGAATCCTTCTCACCACTACGTGGGCTCAAATTGGATTATTTCACATACCTTCCAAACAGTGGCGTGCACTCCATATATGCAAATAAGCTGTAAATAACTTGTGCGTTTTTTTTTGGAATGACTTATCTCTGTTGGTCGTAGGTGCCTTTACAGCTTCACCGGACAATAAAATATTAAATGATTCCCACTTATTCGCCCATTTGCCTCTACAGATTTGAATCTGTAGAGGCAAAAGGCTTAGAACATCTGTCTGTCTGAACAACACTCAATTTGACAAAAATGAAAATTTATTTATTGTTTTTGCGATTAGTGTTACTCACTTCATAACCTATTCATAATCTCTGTGCACGCCACTGCTTCCAAAGCATCCAGGGCTTTTGGATAAGTTTTATGTCACCCATCCAATAACTCACTGCGTCATTTAAACTTAAACCATCGTTTATCGTCTATAGTTTTCTAAGCTGATAAAACTTTATTAAATATACCTCTAAAAATAAACAATGGTTCGTTTACCTAAGCGTTTGCACCTCGAAATAAAACATCTGATATCTGCTTTAGTTTTACATTCTTCCTTTATCTCTAGTTTAACATAAAACTTGACGCATTTTCCCATTTACATAAAAGTATCAAACCATTCGCAATCAAGCAAGGAAACGTAAGCAATATCTCACACATACTTTAACCCAAAAATTACTGTTGGGGGTCTCCTAAGCCATATTGCATGCATAATTCTCGAGTGCCATCTAAAACGTCAAATTACAAGCCGAATCGCAATTCGTGCGAAAGAATAACAATTACCACGTCTCTTTTATCGTTGGAACAGGGGATTTTTCGTGTTTTTTAACAACCAAATTTTGTATTCGCCGCTTCTCCCTTGCGCGGAAGAATGTGGTTTAACATTAAAATTAATGTTACGATACAAGCGCGACTCATTATGCCCAATGGTATATTTGCGGCCATGCGTTATTTCGGTGCGCTTTTTTATTTAAATTTTGTTGTTTTACGAATACATAAATTTATTTCGTTTAAGTATAAAATGGATATTGCTATATTTTGCTAAGTTCTCTCTGGTATTTGTAAGTCTTATCTGTTATTGTTAGGTATTTGCTAAGTTCTCTCTGGTATTTGTAAGTCTTATCTGTTATTGTTAGGTATTTCTAAGTTTCTCTGGTATTTGTAAGTGTTATCTGTTATTGTAGGTATTTTGCTAAGTTCTCTCTGGTATTTGTAAGTGTTATCTGTTATTGTTAGGTATTTTGCTAAGTTCTCTCTGGTATTTGTAAGTCTTATCTGTTATTGTTAGGTATTTTGCTAAGTTCTCTCTGGTATTTGTAAGTCTTATCTGTTATTGTTAGGTATTTTGCTAAGTTCTCTCTGGTATTTGTAAGTCTTATCTGTTATTGTTAGGTATATTTGATTTTATGGTTTTCCTTTTAAAATACCATCAGAACTTTTACAATTTTGTTGAATTATATTTGAAATACCAGTTATTTGTAGGCTATGAACAGGTTCGCCAAAATTATATAAAATATGTATACACTGGCCTAAGATTATATGTCGTTATCATCATCGTCAGCTTATTATTCGTCTCCACCGAGGAGCACGAGCCTACTCGTAAATATATTAGCACTTGGCGGGATTTGAACCTGCACCCTCCTGATCGGAAGGCAACTGTCCACACCAATGAACCACGGACGCTCTTTGTGTGTCGTATTTTTCAAAAATTTATCATAACATATAAAAATAAAAATGCTTTTATTCTATTGCCCGTAAGCGCATCCTCAATATACGACGGCTATTCGAATATCACGTCACAGATTTGAACCTGCACCCTCCTGATCGGAAGGCAACTGTCCACACCAATGAACCACGGACGCTCTTTGTGTGTCGTATTTTTCAAAAATTAATCATAACATATAAAAATAAAAATGTTTTTATTCTATTGGCCGTAAGCGCATCCTCAATATACGACGGCTATTCGAATATCACGTCACAGATACAGCAGACCATAATCGTTAAAATCTAAACATATCTGTCTCAACCCTCAAACGCTCGCAGGTTATTTATTTCCACCCCCACCTCCCCACGGTCCAAATGACCGAGCATAATCACCTAACTATTGTCCTCGCCCCAGCGTTCGCGAAGCCTCATTTATTTTTATAACTCCACGGGTTTTTTAACAGAAAAGTAAAAATGGACACCGCGATGACGGCCGGAATTGATGTCTCGTGAATATATTGATGCCATTCGGAATTCAAATGCCCCGGTCATTTTGAGCCAGCTATTGTGATTTTGATTTTAGGCGGTAGGGTTAACTGTGAACTTGCGAAATGGCACGGAAGTGATTGAATTGATCTTTTTGCTTGATTGATATTTATCAATCAAGACGAAATATATTAAAATTTTCGTCTCGTTTCTTCAGAAGATATATACAGTTTTATGTCGGTTCTTTATATAATTTTTCCATTAATTACTTACAAAAAAGTTATTGTCAGTTATAAGTAATCATATTAATATCAGTTAGGAGATACTAATTCCAGTGGTATCTCATATGCAGTTAAGGTATCACATATATTGTTGTTTTTAAGGTAAGGCAAGGCGTACTAAACTATATATTATTAAACTGTATGACGACCTATTTGGTGTTGCGGTTGAGACCCGAGCAGTAAAAACATTTGCGTGCATGAACATGTCTGTTTGGTTTGGGTGTTTTCTATGTATAATATGTAAATATTTTCAAAAAAATATATAAGTATATTTATCCGTTGTTTAGTACACATAATACAGGCTTCACGCTTAACTTGGGGCTAGATGGCGCTGTGTAAATGTCAGTGAATATTTATTAAACTCAGAAGACACACTATATCCCCTAAATTGGAACAATTGAAATTTAGGGAGTTATAATTATGTTAGAAAGTCTAAATAAACCGGAACCGACAATCCGTTGTATCTGACTGTACCACCACTTAAAGCAAAAACACTCCAAAGCGTTTGCATGCGCAAACATTATGCGTTTGACAGTACCCCTTCATTTGCTTACGCCTCTAACAAGAAGGCACATCCGCACTCAAATTATAGACAACACTGAAATGAGTTTTGATATTTCTTATAAAATTTGTTCGTTTGGAACGGATTAAATATTTTATTTTACACTAAAATAGAAATTTCTGTTTCCAATAAAAAACATGGGCACCTCTATTACAACTACTACTAGTGTTATATAATAATCTTTATTAGAACTGCAGTAAAAAATATTAATTAACCTATTTTCAATATATATCATAATAAAGGTTGAAACAAGTCTTAGCGTTTTTTCTCCATAGTATCGGTATAAAGGATGAAAGTAGTCTTTTGCGTTTTTCTTCGTGTGTCTAATATAACTGTAAGCCCAAATAAATGTCGTTGGCGTTTCAATCGTCTATTTCCAGTTATTTTCTTGGATTATTTACCTAGTTTCCCCCGATCAGGTGAAAGTAGTTGCAGCAAAATGGTAAAAGCTATTTTGCTTTCATTTTATTTACCCAGTTAAATATATACTAGAGCTAGTTATTTATTTGGGAACAGCAAACATTCACAATATCTATGAAAAATGTTAAAAAAATAAAGTAAAACAATAGATTTTTAAGCTCTAAAATTAAGAAAATGAAATAATTAGTTAATTTCATTATTAGCTGGGCCCCTACAGTGTTTATGAATCAACTTCACCGTTTCTAATATCTTTGCAAACTACATGAAAGAAAGAAACAAAAATGATTCATTAATAGAACATGAACATTACACTCATTATTACATACATTAAACGATACAATCAAAACATTCAACTATATATTATATATAAGAAGAAAGCAGTTGCACAGATCACAAGTGAAAAATAAATACATATAAGAAATAGCTATAAATACCTGGTAATACATAATAATAAATGCAATGTCGAGTAGTCAAAACACATGATTGCAAGAAATACTAGGGTCCATCCATACCACCTGGAAACTTTCGCTTCCAAAACCGTTCGTTTCCAGCGATCGTTCCTTCCGCGTGCGTGCAAATTATGGAACGACCTCCCAGCCTCGGTGTTCCCTAATAACTACGACATGTCCTTCTTCAAACGAGGTTTAAAGAGAGCCCTTTCCTCTTGATAGGCAGCGGCATGGCTATGCCCTTAGCATTGCAGTTGTCCATGAGCGGCGGTTACCGTTTTCCATCAGATGGGCCGCCAGCTCGTCTGCCTACATAAGCAATAAAAAAAAATACAAATAATTTATGCAAAATGGGGGAGCACATGATAACATTAGTAATTAACCTGAAACTGTAAGGTTATAAACCAAAGAAATAAAAGAACTCATAATTATAAAACTTGATCTTTTAAATTTTCTTATGGCAAGTGGTCAATAGCACCCACCAATCCTCACTGGGACCGGGTGGGGCTCCTAAAACCTCCCTATGACTATGTGGAAAGGCCTGCCCCTGCAGTGGGACGATAAAGGCTGATGAAAATATGTCATTATATTTTTAAAATTCCAAAAGAATCCACAACACCAGGCAAGAAATAAACGAGTATGAATATGAAAGTAAAATATAATGAAGTCGGTTAAAAGCAACATAGCTTCAAGACCCTTCTTAGTGAGCTTGTTTGTTTTAGTTCGCTCAAATCTAATTGGTTATGCAAAATTGGAGTGGTCATCCAAGTCCTGTGCAGACGAGGATCGCAAACACTCTACCCCTCTTACCTCTCTACAATAATTGGACTGTTGTCAGTTTCGCTAGGTAGTGTGCTTGAACATTTGACGTGGAAAAACCTTTTGTAATTTTATCTCATTTTTTTAAATAAAAAAATTGAAGTTAAAGATCACCTGTCTGCCTGCCTGCAATCGATTCAGCCTACAATGTCTAACGAAACTAGGAAAAATCGCACAGTGATGTTTCCCCGCGGGATTCGATCAGACGATCCCGGGTCACGCAACCGAACTATGTGCCCACGGAATCAGTTTTTAGAGTTCCGTAGCCAAATGGCAAAAAACGGAACCCTTATAGATTCAAGTCTGTCTGTCTGTCTGTCCATTATATATTTTGGGGCTCTTCATACATTGTATCCACAAGTGTGGGTTATCAATATAAAGGTCTTGAAAAATGATACTTTGCACAAGAAATGATTAATTTCTCTGATTTCTAGAAATATATGATGTACATTGAAATGAAAAATACCATGAAATCTAACAACGAAATGTATTTTGAATTAATTTATTAATTTTATTTGGCCTGTACTTTATTTTTATACGTCATAAACGTTGAACTACTATTTTCTCATAATAAAGCTGTAGTAGCTGCCTAAGTAAATACAATTTTATGTTACTTGCTGCCAGTGGCGTAGCGTGCCTTGTCGGGGCCCCGTATAAAAATTTTTTGGAGGCCCTTATATGGAGGTAATGATTTTTCACAAAAGCAAAAAAAATATTGTGAGAAAATATTTATTTATCACACAATTTACCTATTTTACAAATAAAAATCGAATTTTAAATATTCACTCTCCTTGCCTTTTTTTCGGAAAACTGATTATTAAATCATTTATGGCTGATGATGATTTTAGTTTTTCTAAAGTTCTGCCTCTATGGACAATAGTGAGATGTCTGACAGCCGTTCTTGTCCATCGAAGTTCTTAAGTAATTTTTATTAGTTTTAATTTTGAAAAACTTCTTTCTGCCGTTGCGTTGTAACTGGAAGGGTCAAGAATAAAAAACATGCTGTGATTACCTCGGGAAAACTGGATGCAAGACTATTGAATTTTACTAGCAATAATTTAATAATTTAATGAGTCTTTTAATGGAATAATTTTTTTTAATTTCAGAAATTTAAGCATGTTTTTAGAGCTTTTAATTGGTCACAAACATTAAGTGACATGTCTTTACTATTTAGCAGTCAGTTTTCCGGAAGCGTTTAATATCTCTTCGCTTGAAGAAGATAGGAGTTTCTCCGGTTGTAATATTTCGAATATACTACTCAGGTTGCAAAGGCTCTGAAATCTTTCTTTAGTTTGAGAAATTAATATATCTAAACAGCAATAGTATACATTGACTTTGAAATAGGATTCCGGGTCGGAAATTCTCTCATCTTGTGATAACTCATCAAAAAAACGCTTCGTTATCTTTCGCCTACTGTTTTTAAAAACAGTTGTTACCCCCACTCTTTGCTAAATCTTTGGATTCATTTAGCAAACTATTAAATGAATTCTGATTTCTTAATTGGCACAGTCTATTTAAAAGATTACTTAATAAAATACTAGAATTCTGTAAGTCATTATTTTCATGCTGTAGAGCTTTAGAAACAGGATTAATAATTTCAAATAGTGAAGAAAAAATGTAACGACACTAAGAAATCAAAACTCTCTAAAATATTAATTATACTTTTACATTCTTCACGTTCATCTTTTTTATTTGAAATTAAATTTAGTTGGTACAAAGTTTTCATGATTAGTAAAAAATTTCTTTACTGCTAATAAAGCGTCGTTCCTAGAAGACCATCTGGTAGGACATACCTTTTTAAGGGTAATCAAATATTTTTCAGATGAATCGTCACTTAGCATAGCCCAGCGTTTTATACTATTGCCAAAAAAAAGTATAAGTATATTTTTTCTAAATTATCGAAAAAAGTCGATATTTCACGAACATGTCTCGCAGCATCGTTCAAAACCAAGTTTAAAGCGTGCGCAGCACAATGAACATAATCGGCATTTGGAGCATGCTCTTTTATTTTTGTAATCCTCCATACACACCCGACATAACATTTGCTCCATCGTATCCCTGTCCTCTACATTTAGTCAAATCAATTCCATATTCTTTAGTCAAATTTAAAATGACAGTTTTCAGACCTGCAGCACTGCAATCGGTTACTGCTATAAATCCTAAAAAGGACTCACAGATTTTTATTTCTTTAGGCACATTATCATCATTTTCTGTAACCGAGATATATCGAAAAACTACAGATAGTTGGTCAATTTTTGACAAGTCTTGTGTTGTATCCAGAATTATTGTCAGAAATGGAGCTTTTTTAATATCTGAGATAATATTGTTCCTAACGGTGGTACCAAGCAAACTAATAATTTCGTTTTGAATCGTTGGGCTTAAATAATTTATTTCACCTTTCGGTTTTAGAAGAAGTTCTTTTAAAGTTGCATCATAGTTAGATAGCAGACGTGAAATTGCCATAAAATTGCCAGAATCAGAATCATGCCCCCCTCAAAGGTAGATTACAAGATACTAAAGTAATAATAACATTAATTATACGATGCAGTACATCTCTCCAGAATGTAATTTTACTATCGATTTCACTTTTCAATAGAGTATCGATGGTATTTCCTTGCAACCAATTATTATAAGAGAGTGAGGCACTAATATGCTGCTGTGACTTTTCATGGTCAAGAATAGTTTGTGTGAAATTGCTTCTAACCGAAACACCGTTAACCCAAGCAGAGGAGTACGATTTGTTTTGACGATCTGCTAATAACCAACAGAAGTGACAGTACGGTTTGTTTAAAACGTTAGAATAACATAACCATGGTCTTATAATTCTTATGCCTGCCTGATTGAAATATGAATAATAATAAGCCGAAAAAGGTCGGTTATTTTCTGAAACTTTTGGGAATGGTCCTTGTGGTTTAAATGGACCCAATTTAAAAATTATTTTTCGTTCGCATTCAGTTAAATTGTCACCAAAATTTCCTCTATCTGATGAATTTATATTACAATCTGCAGATATATCAATATCGCTGACTTGGGGTTCCTCGATTTCTGGATGGACATCCGATAAAGTATGTGCTTGGCTTTCTTCTATTTCCGGATCACTCACAGTATCTTGTCTATGAAAAAATGAAGAAATTTTGGGCACTTTTTTTATAACCTCGTCCCTTTTCTGTTTAATTTTTCTTTTCTCAGCGCCGCTGGGATAATCTCTTTTCCTTTCACTCATTTCTTTTACAAATCGCTACTAATACTGCTAAACCAGAAGAACAATATTGTTTGTACTGAATTACAATGTAATGCACATTTATATAAAGCGCGTAAATAAACAGTGCACTGCACTCCGTGGTTTAACATCCAATGCAAAGTACAACAACGTACACGTACATCGCGATATGGATGAAGGATTCCCGGGGATTCCCTGCTGAGTTGAAGATAAAGTAAGTAAAACGGGGAAGTCCTGTAGCCCGCCATAACGATGTAGAGTGTTGCCAACATTTGAACGCATGCTTAAGGCGGGAAAAAAGGAATGGCTTTATAGAATTTTGTCATTTGTAAAATAAAATAAATTAGAAAGTTTTTATTCTTTTTCCTTACACACTTTGGGGGCCCCCGTAGCCCGGGGGCCCCGTATAATTGATACGGCAAATACGGCGGTAGCTACGCCCTTGCTTGCTGCTGTGGAACCCTCCACGGGCGAGTCCGACTCGCACTTGCCCAATTTTCGGACAGGGCCAAATAGTGACCGGGTCCTTTGGAAGGCATGTGTGGGGCATGTTTGGAAGCACAGAGGCCCTTCGAATTATTATGTTATCATTGGAGGTATTTGTATGATATTTTGTAAACAACTGTCACTATTATTGTTATCACAGACATCCGAATAACAATTAGACTGGACAAGCCGCCAAGTTTATAGGCAGTCCCAGTGTCGCAATTACTTTTCAATTCTTACCTGTGAAAAGATATTATATTTCTTGGTAAATTTTACTGATTCACTGCGATGATGGCATGTTACAATTGCACAGAATGGCATTTTGGAAAAAAAACGGTAATTTCTTCTAAAATTCGTGCGTCTTCATTTGTCTCACGGAGCGTAAACTATAGCCAGTGTATGCTCGTTGAGCATACATTTGTCGCACTTTTTAACGCGGCTTGCCCCATCTCCTGTATTGGGAAATCTGTGATTGTTATGTACGGTAGCGTAGTGTTATTATCACTTTTTTTTCTTTTCCACTGCAAATCAGCGCCTTGACAAAACTGTTATGGCATTAGCTGAGTGACCGCCATTTTGTTAGCATTTATTTATATTATTTTAAGGACTAACGTGTACATTGAACACTTTGATTTGCACTAAATAAATATTTTTCTTTCTTTCTTTCTATAATCATCATCAGCTCATCTCGGTGGGGACGCCCCGTGTAGGGCGATTAGGCCTTAGTCGTCCACGCGGGCCCAGTGCGGATTGGACGGCTTCACACACAATCTTCGAATCTCTTCGCAGGTGTGCATGAAGGCTTTCTCACGATGTTTTCCTTCACCGTAAGAGCGTCGGATAACGTTCATATATTTTCGAAATTTGAAAAGACATTGGTACGTGTCGGGATTTGAACCTCAGCCCTCCCGGCAGGAAGGCGACAGTCCACACCATTGCCACCGACGCTTTGTCTTTCTATTATCGTTATCCAAATTGCTACCAGAAACAATTAACGATTCCAATAGCACTTCAAATATTGGTCAACGTGGAGAAATTAACTGAATAGTGCCTCCGTTGTTTATATGGCACCGTTTGTCTTGGCTAAGGTGTTATTAGTATAAACATTGGACGGGTTGGGGTAGAAATAACTTCTAAGGACTAGGGTCGCATAAACTGTTCGGAGGTCAATTGTCTTTGGGATAACATTCTATATTTGTTTAGAACGCTTTCCATAATATAGCGGAGTTTAAACTTAGTGATTATGCAAATTGAATGTAAAGGAGACAATCTTGTCTTGTATATGAGGACGTGACAGTAAATATATGTAGTAGAAAACTAGGTATATAATAGTATTATATACATTGCAATCAACACTCATAACGAGTCAATAAGCTTCATCAGCCCATTATACGTACTCACCGAGAGGCATGAGCCTACCCGTATAGGGTGTATAGGCCTTAGTCATCCACGCGGGCCCAGTGCGGATTGGCCACCTTCACGCACAACCAGAAAGAAAGAAAAAAAATCTTTATTCAAATAAATCTGTTACAGATACTTTTGAATCGTCAATTGTTATTATTATCATATTTTTTGTGACTCTACCACCGGTTCGGAATAAGTAGGATCTTCGAGAAGAGCCGGCAAGAAACTCGAGTTACTCTTTTAATCTTTTTATATTTTTTTATAACCCTTGAATTTCTTCGCAGGTGTGTGTAGGTCACGATGTTTTTTTTCGCCGAAAGAGCGGCGGATAAACGTACATATATTAGTTTCATTGATTAATTTTCTTTATATGCAATAACATTAGATTAATTGATTCCAGTGAGCAATGACGTCACAACTCACTAGTCCCATTCAAAATCTATGGAAACTTTCCTTTTTGACAGCTCACAAAAAGTACGTCAACGATTAATGTACCCAATTATTTTCATATTTTTTATAAAAAAGTACAAATACAGATCTTCTTACAAATATTCTTTTTTTTTTCATATAATTATCATAAAGTCCCAAGAAGTTTACTATCATGTGCCAGTTGTAATTGACAGTTGGGCGGATCGTAAAACGGCCGATAGCCAGGTGGCGATATTTTCTCAGACTGCAAGTGTACCAATTAAAACTAGGAATAATAAACATTAGTCTTATTTACACAGTTACGGTTGCTTTGGTGGAAGCATAATTGCAGTGCTCGTATAATTTAGTTATTAGCTGTATAGTCTTGTGAGTTGTGATAAAGCAGATTTTTTAGTAATAAAAATTTACTAAATAAGCTGTGCCTGTGCCATTGGCATGATAATGCGTTGTATAGGAGAACACTTAATGTAAAAATATAACTTTTGTGGATAACAAGGGCGTCGTTAAAACCGTTTCGTTTTTAATCTGCCCTATTTACAAAATTCACAAATGGTATGCTACAAGAAGTTAATACGTAATTTAATTTCAAACTTTTCTATTTACAAAATTAGACACTTAATAAAGTTTCCAACGCGATCGGTCATTAAAGTGGAAACTTTTAACTTAGTCTAGTCCCTCGGCATACAAGTAATCCATCAATAATAATTTGAAGTCCCAGTTTGAACTAAATTGAAAGGTATCCGTTTTATAAGTTTTAAGTTATACGAAGTTTTTTATTAATGAAATACAATAAGTCAGTACGACTTTTCGATGTAAGAAATTTTATTATTTGATAATTATGGTACTAAATTGAATACTTATTCGGTATTTAAAATACGTATAAAATTTTCACTATCGCTACTATTCTTGTGGGTACCGTAAGACGAGGCTTAGGGACAAAATATTCAGCAGAAAGTATAAAGCTCCTTAAAACCTTATACCATTGACGTATAAAAAATACAGGAAAAGTCTCAATTTTTAAACGAAAACCACAAAGACACATTATTTGATAGCATTAAAAACGATTGTGCCAACATTATAATATGCAAGTAAGAAAACTAAAGTTTCCGACACCGCCGGAGCGGCAAGTTGAGGTGTCAGTGGGCTGGTCACGTATGTCGCAGAACCAATGGTCGTTGGAGCAGACGAGTTCTGGAGTGGAGACCGCGTCTTGGAAAGTGTAGCGTTGGACGCCTGGACCGAGGAACTGACGACTTGCGAAAGGTCCCTAGTGGACTTAATAAAAAGCGGAGGACCGGGATATCTGGCGCAAAATGAGGGAGACCTACGTCACAGCCTACGTCCAGCAGTGGACTGCGATAGGTTTAGAAAGATACAATACCATATCAGGTGACGTCACTTGAAAAATGGCTCCAGCTCACATTCCACATAACAATTTAGAAATATCCAACGTATTTTATAATTGTCCCAAATGCGTATTTGCTTTTAACATAACGTTTAACCAACGTTTAGGTTAACGGCATTTGCAGTAGCGTAGATGCCTGGATGATAATAATATAATATTAGTATAGATTAGTGAGCGTACGCTACGCACACAGGCGCATTAGAATTACATCGTAGTGGTCGCGCGTACGCTGGCTTTACTATATATTGTTTGTGTTGAGATGATTTGTTGGGGCGTGCTCAGAATGGTATTTCTTGGCTTCATATAAAGCAATGCTGTAAAAAGTATAGATTCGTGATATGCTCACAAAACAATCGAAAAAAGTGTTCCAAATGCAGCGACAGTCCACATACACATATTACATTACATATTTCAAATGAGCGTATAAACAGTACACAAACTGTATTCCCTTTGGCGGTTCGTTTTTGAGGCACGGGTGGCGTACCTACCTTTATATATACAGAATATCATTGATGTACAGTGCGAATTAATTACGCTTATTCAGCGCCGGATCTTCAATTTTTTTGGGTGGGGCAAAAATTTAGAAATGCCGCCCCGCCCTCTTTTATTTATTTTTACCTTTATCATCCTATATTATTTCACTAATTTATATAATAGGTCCTCAAATTGATTGACATTTGGACAAAGCTGCAACTTTTTACGCAGCTGTGATCAGTTTCAGAGATATTACATCTCCTTGTCTTACTCCTCGGTGCCAATGATAAGCCAATGGTAAGCTCTTCATGTACTCGGCCTGACATAGTAGCGCTCTCGTACAAACATCTCAACAATTCGATATAGCAGTAGTCAAGTCAGGCACCGTTGGAGGGAATGAAACACAGCCCAAGTCTCGATCGAATCGAAGGCTTTCTCATAGTCCACAAACGCCAAACATAATGGTCAGTTATACTCTCCGCTCTTCTGTATAACCTGCCACAGCGTATGTAATATGTAGTCTATGGTGCTGAAGCCTTTGAGGAACCCAGCTTGTTCGGAGGGCTGGAAATCGTCAAACATATGCGCGAGACGGATCATAATGACTCTGGAGAATAACTTGAAGATGTGGCACAATATCGTAATGGGTCGTTAATTCTTCAATAAGCTTTTAATATCTAAGATAACTCGTAACAGATGTAAAACGGCAAGATTAGTTTATTTTAGTCATTTTTATAATGTAATGTCGTATGGTCTACCGTTGTGGGGTACGGCTGCCGACATTGATACAATATTTGTGCTACAAAAGAGCTTTTATCTACAACCTTAGACCACGTGACTCTCTTAAAGAACAGTTCAAAGAAATAAATTTGTTTTTTTGTAATGTAATTTTTGTATATTTTTGTCGTTCATAAGTGCTTTTTGTAAGCCTAATTTAAATAAATGAATTTTGACTTTAACTTATCATACCCGGAATATTAGGCTCTCTCCAAGCGGATACGAAAACTCGTTCGCAGAGAATTCTACTATTTCAATACAAGGTTAATTAAGGACCTTATTAAGGAGAACAGGGGGCCCAAAGTTTTCCAAAAACCACTTGGCAGGAGCATTCTGGTGAAGCTTAATATAGCAGATGGCCAACTACTCACATTACGCCAACAGATCCTGGAAGAGGTTGAGAAATTCTATGGATTTGT
Organism: Leucinodes orbonalis; assembly: GCA_019425675.1. Lineage (NCBI taxonomy): Eukaryota > Metazoa > Arthropoda > Insecta > Lepidoptera > Crambidae > Leucinodes > Leucinodes orbonalis. The sequence goes on along the minus strand of PQWD01001406.1, from coordinate 172,910 downwards.
CGAGCGCTCATCAGTACAGACCGAAGACAGCGAAGATCTACGTGCCCTACTAAGGCACCATTGTACGTAGGATATGCCGGATGTTGACGTTAGCGAAATTAGTGCAGCACTGAAGCAACTGAGAAATGAAAGGGCCCCGTGGGATGACGGTATTACGACAGAACTCCTAAACACCGGTGGACAACCCATCCTTAGGACATTAGGTGAGCTCTTTTAATGCCGTCATCTACCTGGGAACTACACTGGAAGCGTGGTCCACAAGCGTTCTTTAAGAAGGGTGATAAAGCTCTCTTGAAGAATTATAGACCGGTAGCGTTCTCTGATAAGCGTCGGTGGCGTCCTTCTCCAGATTGTCCAAGAATAAGTTTACTTGGGCTAAAACTTGACCGGCACAATTTCGGAAGGGAAGCTAGTAGGAGGATTCATTTGGGCTGGGCGGCATCAGGCAAGTTACATCAGATCTTCACGTCGACGATTCCGCAACGCTTAAGGACAAAAGTCTTTGAGAAATACGTCCTACCCATACCAACATACGCAGATGAGACATGGACACTGACTGCGGATTGGTTCAGAAATTCAAAGTTACTCAACGAGCGATGGAGCGTGCTATGTTGGGAGACTCTTATACATAAAATCAGAAATGATGTTATCCGCAAAAGAACTAAAATTACCGGCATAGTTCGCCAGATTAGCGAACTGAAGTGGCAGTGGGTAATGATGTCGCAGAACCGATGGCCGTTGGAGCAGACGAGTTCTGGAGCGGAGACCGCGTCTTGGCAAGCGTAACGTAGGACGCCCTCCGGCCCGATGGACCGACAACTTGCGAAAAGTCGCTGGTGGAGTCTGGACGAGAAAAACGGAGGACCGGAATATCTGGCGCAAAATGAGACCAATGTCCAACAGTGGACTGCGATAGGTTGAATAGAGAGGGAAAAGGTTTAATCACCTTTCTTGAAGAAGAACACCACCACGCCATTGCTCCTCACCTTTGGTGTCGCACCATCACCGATTCCGGAATTAAAAAGCTTCTGAAGGGTCTTAAGCACTGGCGTGCCCCCTACTTTCAAAAGCTCTGCGGTATATCCGTCGTAGCGGGGGTCTAATAACGCTTAAGCTGTTTCATAACCATCCTAACCTCGGCAAAAAAGCAATGTCATTAAAAAGTTACAATTTATCAATTATTGGTATTGATATTAATTAATTAAGTTCTATAATGAAATAAGACTACTCGCCTCAGCTTTTTCGAAGTCACACTGGATGAAAAAGGCGTTTTATTTCCAATTTATTTTGTATATTTTCTTAAAAAACGTGGTCGCTTGATGCAAGTAAAAGGAGCTTAATTGTTTATTTTTATTTTTTTTTTCAATTGTAGCTGTCCATCATGAAAATGATATAGCTTTAAAGCAGCTAAGTTGGCATCAATTAACATAGAGAAATAACTACGTAACTTTGAAATAATACACTGCTGCCCTGTATAGAGATCGACGAGAGAGTTTTCGTATACAGCGTCATTCCTCAGATCGCAGCTGCACCCGCCTGCTGACCGTGATCTGCGGCGCCTATTTAGAACTATGCAAAAAAATGTAATGGTTCAGTAACATGCCTTACTCCGCGCTCCGGTTATCAGTCGTATTTCTATGGCCATGCACTTGTACTATTATTTATTCCGTGGGCAAGTAAGGTAAATGATGAGTGGTCCATTAGTCGGTTTGCCGCCCCCTGACCGTGCCGCCCGGGGCACGTGCCCCCGTCTGCCCCCCCCTAGATCCGGCCCTGCGCTTATTCCTACCTTGGCTCAATGTGAACTGTGGCCTTCCGATCGGGAGGGCGCGGTTTTAAACCCCGCCACATACCAATATGATTTAGAAATAACGAAATTACTTGTACGTTAATCGATGCTCTGACGGCGAAGGTAAATATCGTGAGGAAACCGGCGCTGCCTGCAAAAGATTTAAAGGTTGTGCGTGAAGTCGGCCAATCCGCACTGGGCCCGCGTGGACGACTAAGGCCTATACATTCTTAACGGTTAGGCTCAAGCCCCTTGATTGGGACGCTTAATGAGCTGATGATGTTTCCTACCGGAACATCAGTTATAATTGTATTCAAGTTACAAAGACACAACACTAAAAAGAAATTCAATGTATGGATTTACAAAACTCTTTATTTGTATTACAATTATTCGGCTGATTACCATATTTGCAGCTTTATATAATATCAGAGTTTATTAAGCTTTTAATTGTTCTTAGCCTGTGTTTGGAATTGAATGGTAAGTTGGGTTGAAGAATAACTGGATAGGTATTGTAAATCATCTGTGTTGTTTCTATTTAGAATTATAAATTTCCTTAAATCTTTACTTCAAAAAATCTTATATTTACTTATAATATTATACTTCTGACTCAGATTCTTGCAATCGACTGAAATCAACCATGGAACTCGATGGTTATAGACTGGGTAGGAAGGTACCACCGCGGCGCCAGATATCCTACCCTGAAATAGAAGTGATTTCCACTTCTATGTTTCAGGATAAGGGCACTGTAGTTAGTAAAATTACCGGGTATAAAAACCAAACATCTGTTGTCTTGGGTGAAGGGTGCAGTGCTGCATTGGTGGAGAATAATAACTGTCTATCGGTTTTTAGTCTCCTACAGAGCCTCTCTGTCATGGATAGGCGTAACACTTACCATCAGGTGACCGGCCTGTACACTTAATATATAAAAAACTCAGTAGTTACCCTATTTGAAACATTGTTGATAAAATAATTGTCAGAATTATATTAAATAATACAAGCTACACTTACCACTTACTTCTAGTTAAGGCTTCTGACTTATAAAATATTAACAATAGCCTGACTCTATTCCTTTCATTATCGAGTTATAGAATTGTAGCAAGTGCCCATGCCCGTGTATTTATGGTATCATGTTAATTCTCGGTTAATTAACATCCACAATGCGCAATTACATTCTTAGAATCTATGCAAAACTATAATTGGCGATGTTTTCTATAATTTTACAGAGACTGAAAATGTTACGTCTTGTAACTAACTACCATTATTATGTTAGACGAAATCGACTTTTAATATCTAGCGTCTGGTTCAGGTAATCTATCATGGCAATTACCACAGTCCAGTCAACTTTTCTAGGAACATTATTAGTCCTTTGTACTATCGATCTATCCCTAGACCTTAGCGTTAACAATTCATGTACTAAACTCACTATGACACACGACATGAATGCACCATGAATCATATTGTGCATGTGACTTGACGTCACGATATTGTGAAAGAAGGGCTGATATTTTGACCTTTATATGTTAAGGTACAGTAAATTTTACTTGTTATGACCAATATTTTACTGTTGGCCTTGTTGCTTAATATAAATTTATGCATATGGCATTTAATATACATAGCCCGCCGGATCAGCAAGTTGAAATTGCAGTGGGCTGGACACGTATGTCGCAGAACCGATGGCCGTTGGAGCAGACAAGTTCTGGAGTGGAGACCGCGTCTTGGCAAGCGTAGGACGCCCTCCGGCCCGATGGACCGATGACTTGCGAAAGGTCGCTGATGGAGGCTGGATGACAAAAACGTTTATTGTTTACTTTGAAAAATATTATATTTAAGAATACTACACACGCATACAAAGGTATATATTGCCCGAGGATTGAATCCAGAGCTGGATATAGATTTTCAACCTTATGGTTGACTACATGGATTTGACGACCCATTTGTTGTAATAGTTGATACGTCGGCTATTACACCAAGAGTTTTGGGTTCGATCCCCGGGCAGTACAAACGTTCTGTGCATGAACAGGTTTGTTTGTAATGGACTGGGTGTTTTGTATGTTTTTGGAAAAAGTGTATAAGTATGATTATCCGTTGTTTAGTACCCATATAACTTGTAAGTCTGTAAATAAGCCTGCTTATGCTTACTTTGGGGCTAGATGGCGCTATATGAATTTTGGATATTTATTATTATAATTATTAATAGACCGTCAATAAAAACAATATAATACTTTTGTTAACTGCCAGTGTGAACGCGGCCGTAACCTGCGCGCGCGCAGCTGCGCAACTCTCGCTACCGGTTCTGTGGCTAACGACCCCCGCGCCCGCGCCCCGCTCACTCCATTTCATACCCTCCTTTTATTAGGCTTTGGCCTTTTTTCCAATGGAAAATTGGTGATTGAGATTGTTGTTTACTATTTTAGATTATGTACCTGTAGAGGCTGTAGGCTTTAGAATATATACCTATAGATTCAAGCTTTTTATCAAAGTCAAAACCATTTATTTCAAATTAGGCGTACAAAAAGCACTTATGAACGTCAACATATCATTATAATTCTATAACGTCCTCACTGTTTATTACAATCAGCGTTTAACGCCCCACTTCATGAAAAGTTAAGCTACGGAGAATATTATAATTGTTTAGAAAGAAATATGATTTCGTGCTCTCCAAAGCTATTTATCTTTCTTTTTAGGCAACCAGGCCTATTATGCAGTTAGCCAAACGCTATTCTACCCTACCATAGTTACCCTAAGCTAATGTTAGCTTTCCTAATGGCTGCATCGTAGATAGGTTGTTATCAAATAGTAGGCCAGTCTTACCAATTTATGCAGTTAACCTGAAGTTGTTCTACCCTACCAGAGTAACGCTAAGCTAATGTAAGCTTGTAGCATCGTAGATAAGTTGCTATCTAATAGTTTGCAAGTGCAGGAGCAATTGATCCCAGTCTGCTTCTTTCTAGGCTTAAGCCACGTCTTACCGATTTTTGATTAATGCTGCTTAACAAAGACGCTGACCAACACGCTCTTAACAAGTGGATGAAAGCTCAAAAGCATAGATTATAAATTATAAATATCCACAGACATTCACACAGCGCCATCTAGCCCCAAGTTAAGCGTGAAGCCTGTATTATGGGTACTCAACAACGGATAAACATACTTATATACATTTTTTTTGTAAATATATAAATATTATACATAGAAAACACCCAGACCATTACAGACATGTTCATGCACACAAATGTTTGTACTGCACGGGGATCGAACCCGGAACGCTTGGTGTTGCAGCCGACGTCTCAACCGCTACACCAAATGGGTCGTCACGCCACTAAGACATCTCACAACACCAGCGTGAAACCAGGCACTCATTTTGTACCGTCAAATGAGTGAGGTTATGATTACTGGAGGCCTAAAATTACCCCTATAAAAGCACCATATTTCCTTTTCCTACATCCGAGGTTGGTAACGCCTTCGTAGTCCCTTAGGTATAACGAGTGTCCATTGATGCCAATATCACTAACTATCAGGTAAATCGTCTATTTGTTTACTACCCCTGAAATTAAAATAAAATAAAATTAAAAATAAACAAAAAACCGACTGCTAAAAATCCCACCGAAAATGGAAAAACGGGCTCTACCATACAGTGGAAACATTATATACTTATCATGGTATTGAAGGAGGGAGACAAACAAAAAAAAATTTAATCATTACACTACATATACTAGCTTACTATATATGATATATGTGCACACAGTTAATTTTCGAGAAGGTATTTAGAATTTAAAACATAACCCTCTTTCGACAATTGGGCAAAACAAATATTTTGATGAAGGCGATAGAAGTTTGAGGATAATAAGCATAGTGTATTTGCACAGTATTCACACCATAACTCATTACATTAACATTGATTGACCCATAAATCATGCAGTTTTAATATTATTCATGGAAGGCAATTAATTTATAGTCAATTTCAAACATCTAAAAATGGTACTACGCCTGAATAATTCATATTGCATCAGCATCATATAAGTATATGTACAGCGCGAAACATAATATACAGAGTTGATGCTAAATTTAAATATCATCGTGCGAGGGAGATGGAGTGTGCCAGCGCGCGTCATGGAGTACGAAGATGTGACAGTGGATAAGCCTAAACCTTCAAATATTTATGTAAACTATGTCGTGAAACGTGCTATGGAGGGCCATGCTTTGCGAATGACACCACGGCCTGACAAAAAACCGGCATGAAACAACACGTGCATTATTTCTCCAGCGCGTGAGGTTGACGACAGTATATGAAATCCCTTCTTTCTCCCTGTATTACTTATACCATTTCTAATAGTCAGCAACGCATTCTTTGTTAATTGGAGTAAGGAATCCATAAGCACCGGTAGGGATTTAGGTAACTTACCGTCAGCTGAATAGTCTTCTCGTTCACATCTAAATCTTAGACTTATGGCAGTTCACTGGACATAGTCTATTCGTTTGCCTACCCATGAATTTCAATATAAAATATCCACTTGTCATATCCATAGCTTACCGCGCATTGACTTTGGACTTGTCCTGCGCGGGCGCACCCCCACCTCCCGCGCCCCTCTACGCTACCCGCGTGCGTAAATGTGACCTCAGCGCATGAACTCAACAGCGTTGCAACACTGAGACGCCTGTGATGGCTCGAATATTATTAATTTTGTTTGCTACCAATCTATCTGCTAGGGAGTTTTATTTATTCAATAGTAGTCAATGCAGGGTGATTTTTTTTTATTTATTGTTCTTTAATAACATGTGACATACAATATTTATCAAATCTAGTGTACATTATTATCCTAGATTGAAATTACAATAAATATGAATACGTTATAAAGGCTTAAGCGCACTTATTATAACTTATATAAAATATATATAAACATATATATATATATATATTATGAGGACAGGTATTCGTCTATATTTTATACGTGTACATAAAACCATGATGTAAGTTAATGTTCACTTTGATTGAGTAAACATTTTTTGACAGTAGATGGTTGTTAGAGGTCATGCATAAGTCAGTAAACTTATAGTATGAGTAAAATTTATTATTGGGCACGGTTAAATATACGACAGGTAATGTTCTTAACCTGCTAAGTTGGCAATTCAATAAATAAATGTATACATAATAAGGGCTGGTATTATTAACAACAATAATAAAGCGCGGTAGGCGTATAAGCCGATAAGCGGAATAAAATATCGTCACAATGCAGGGTGATTGCTTTACCTTATAACATAGCCATGGGAAGATTGGATCGTCCACCACTGGGTTCTTTTGCGAATTGGTGGGAAGCTCATCAGTCGATCAATATTGTTGTAAAAGGCTATTGGTAAAGGATAGAGGCTTCCCAAGATTAAAATGGCTCTGTTATCTTTCCCGGTAGGAGCTGAAAAGGCCATCAGCTGCCTGTTGGCAGTTAAATGCGCTTATACGACTATAATTATTCTTCGAGAGCTGCACACTTAGGAAAGGAGGAAAAGTTATCTTGCACTGTATAAGCTAGCATTCTCACTTTTTTGTACACAAGAGTATATTACAATATCTATGCGATTTCATGGGCTGTATTAATAGGATGATTAAATCAGATAAAGAGAAAACCTTGCCTAAGCTACTGCTTGAATGTAGGCGGATTGTAAGATGCTTTACTAGGTACGTACATCACGTAGGCGACGGTCTTCATCTCAAACGTTTTTACATCCCCTGTGGTGTTATGCAATGGTTGTGACGTAAAGGTCCCGAGTCGATTCCCGGGAAAAAAAATGATTTCATCCGTTGTTCTCACTAGTGTGATGTATTGTCCTTTGTGACGTTTACCTATTCCTTTGTCATCTGAAAAAAAATATCACACGTGAAGTACGTACGCGACGGTACGCAGTATAGTTAGTAACCATAAAAAAGACTCCAAGTGAGGTGGAGTGTACTTAAGCCGTCTTTTTTTTCTCTTTCGAGTATAGGTGATATTGTTGTTGTAAGATGGGAGTTTTTATTCTGTTGGTAGTACCGATTGTTTTGATTGGATATGATAGGAGGAAAGTTTAAACGGATATTATCACTGGAGTTGTGATGTACAGATTTTAGAGTATTATTCTATTAAGGTAGCAAATATGTGTTTTTAAATTCATATATCATTAGAATACGCTATGTTTTTTGCGTGTCTTAAGACTGACAGTTATTGGCGTACACCACATGCCAGACTATACGGTTTTCACAGCTATTTACGGTGGGCTTTAGCTATAATGGTCACCAGCAAAATAACTTTCAGAAAATAAGTCATTCGATAACAGAAATGCCATAAACTATGAATATTATCCGGTACATGATCTAATTATTGGTTTCTTTCTTCCTTCATACCTTAGAATAGTTTATAATGAGCTACTTTACAAATAGTCTCTGATATAATGGTTACAGTAATTCAGTGACATATTATTACCTTTAAGAAATCTGAAGAACTGTAAAACCTCATCATAACCATAAAGTCACACGTGATATTAAAGATATATTAAGAAATATACAGAAAAATTAAATATGTTGGTAGTTTACTCAATATAACTTTAAAAATAAAACTTTTCTATTTGGCACCTAATTCAGCTGACAATGTGTCATCTTAATTATCATCAACGTCAATTTGATTGACATTATAAAATCAGTACGGTTCAAAACATTGGGTTTGGCACACCACCCGTCTTCAAATTTAAAGTTTTTTTTTAACATCAAAATTATGAATACAAGTTAATCGTATTTGTATTATATTCACAATGCAAATGCATACATTTTTAAGGAGCAATATACTTGAACAGAGCTGGCAAAGGATAAATCTGTTCGGTAATTTGGTAGGTTCATTACTATTCATTATGATAACGTATATCGTTTTCTCAATGATTTGAAAAGTATAGATTAGTGATATGTTCACAAAAAAACTGATTTTTTTTCCGAATGCTGTGACAGCACACATACACAAATTTCGAATACATTTACCTAAACAAAGAGCCTACAACTGTATTCTCTTTGGCGGTTCATTTTGTGGCGTATCTACCTTTATATTTACTTTAAAGTTCTTAATAATTTCTTCACATTTGTACTTTATTATTCTTAAAAGTACTGAATCGGTCATCGGTCAGATTGCTATAAAAAAAACTTGGAAAATATGAAATTATTTTAAGATCAATCAATAAAAGTTTATTTGAATAATTCATGAGTTTGAGTGGTTTTAACTTAAACTTTACAGATGCAATGGAGCAAATTTTTATGGTAGAAGTTTTTGTCAAAAAAATTGTACTCAAGATAGAGCCACCACAAAAAGATGCTTATGAACTCAAATTGGAAGAAGAAGAACGAAAGCGAGAGGCTGAAGCTTTAGCTGCAGCCGAAGCAGCCAAAAAAGGAAAGAAAGGAAAAGAAAAGAAGCCCAAGAAAGGTAAAAAAGGCAAAGAGCCTCCCATGCCATCAGAAGAAGAAATGAAATTTATGCAAACATGCACGTTACAAATGAATTGTTTACCACTTTTTGATTTCTATGTTGCCCACGATAACTTTATACCCCCTCCTCCACCTCCACCACCAGGTAAAGGTAAAGGAAAGAAACCACCAAAGCCGAAACCCAAAAAAGGCAAAGGAAAAGTAGTACCAAGAAAAATAGTTTTGCCGTCAGAACCTTTACCTCAACCTCCATATTTTGGGGTCGGTAATTCAATAATGTTCCTCTCAAGACCTTCAAAGCTAGAAGAAGTATTGAGAAAAACTCCTATTTACATAACAGTATGGAACAGAGATCAAGAAATGAATTGCATTGGATTTTGCATTGTAGAATGGCACGAATCGTTTTTTGACTGTCTTCAAAGGGCTGAAGACATGAACCCAGTTAATATGGACCAAGCCGAGTACAGGACCACAACAAGACCAGAAATGATAACCAATACAGTGGAGCTAACACGGCCTTTGCAGTGTGAGGAGGATCTTAAAGCGTCCGGTGAAATTGAATTCTTCATCAGATTGTCGTGTTTGGGCAATAGAGTGATCAGTTATTTTGTAGCGTTACCCGAGATGGAGCGGCTACCAGGTAGGAAGTATTTGTCTGATGATCTTAAATTAAAAGACGTAGAAGTCGTTAGGCATTGGGAAGGAACCACTATTGACGCAGTACCTCCTGTGGCATACATTTTCGGTGCTCCAGACATCACAAGAGAACCTATAAGGCCAGAAGAAGAACCTGTGGTCTATGAAGACTTTGTAGCGCCTTTTACTTCAAGTGAATTGGCTATTCTTGCCATGGGCTTTCCTAAGGGGCCTTGCGGTGGCACAAACTGTCCGAAAAGAATGGAGTACCGGGGCAGCCAACATCAGTTTATCCCGGGGAGAGACAATCAAAGGGAAATACCAACATGGTCAATTTGTTAACAAGAGAGATGTTCATGGACCCTGCGGAAGACTGGATTGTCCTCTCGCTAAAAAAGTTCGTGCTTATCTGTGCAATGAAGGCAGTTACAAAACTTGTAGGAAACCGTGCTCAAAAGATTATTATTGAATAATCCCAGTTGGTTTAAACATTGTTTGGTGATAAAAAATGTGGTTTGCTTTGATATTATAATGCCAAAAAATATATAATATCTATTAAACAATGTTCAAAATATGTGTTTTAATATGATGTGAATTCAATCCATTTTCAAATGAGACATTCGACACATCTATCCAGAAAAAGTATTGATGAAATATTTTTAGTAGGTACAACATAAAAGTATTAACATTAAAAATAACACCGTTGATAAGATCACAGTTGCTGTAGGTTTACTATTGCATATCATAACAAGCATTTTTTAATTAAAGATGTGCAATAATGACACATAAGACTATTGCAATGTTCACTATATGGTCCAAGGAAGGAATTCAAACTAGCCAAAAAACGCTTAGATTAATTTATATAGGTTTAAGTGTAGCTTTATTATTTATTTTAAAGACATTCATAGTTTATTTAATATTCTATTAGGGAATTCACTAAGAACTAGAAATGTTTAGAATTACATATAACAATAACAAATAAGTAACACACATATTATTTTTTTATATAAACAAAATGAGTCAATCGCTTTCTCTTTTCTTTAAAGGCTCGCCCACGGCTGTGACCCTTTTTAATGAAACAATTGCACTTTCGATTGATCACATAGGTATTATTCTGGTCTTTTTCAAATTTATTTTTTAAGTAATATTTCTAGGTGCCTTTTATTTTACTGACATTGTGTTACGAACTATAAAATGAGTCTCTCGAATGAAGGACTTAAGTCTATACCATATATTACTGCGTCTGTGATTGCAGTCAAACAAAAACGTCGCTTTTGTATGTTTAATAAAGTTAATATTTTTTCACCTCGCAGAAACATTTCACAGGCTACAAAATTCTGATTCTCTAGCTCGTTTGCTCATTATAACATAAAAAAAAATATACAAACTATGCCATCGTTGAAAGAATTGAAGTCAAGAGAAACTTTTGCACGATCACATTACAATACTTTCTTGAATAATCACCTGAAACAAAAAAAACGGCATTTTTTTTCATGTCTACCAGGATCAAAATACTCAGTCTAATGCCCATTAAACATTTGCTTACAATTTAAATAACGGAATAACACCTCACAACCGTGTTAACAACAATAACATCTTCTGAGAAAAGATCACCGCATTTGATACGCAATTAACAATCCGCTTCCTTGGCCCATATACTGGTGTCTCTGAACCATAACAATAACGTCTTATGCACAGAAGGGACACATTTCGTAAAAAGTTTACTGCCTAATTCACCTGACAGTATCGTTTTACGTGGGTGATGCAGGTCTGAAGAACATCGTTTCTTATTCAGCATAATGCGCACGTAATGTTAGTTAAGGACCCGAAAATATATAAAAGTGTAGCACAGATAGGTGTAACTTTTATGTGGAGAAAAATACGTTACACTCGGATAAGTCTAAATTGCATTAATCTTTTGATTGAATTGCATATATTTTACCGTGGAATATTTTGTTTATGTCATAAGTGAATAGGACAGTCAGTGCGCTTACCTGGTGGTAAGTGATAAGCCTGACCATGACAGAAGCAATGTTGAAGGAAATTAATAGCAGTAGGTAGTTCTTGACTCATTGCTTTCCGTCAACACTGTGTTAGGTCTCTTATACCCGGTAATTTTACTAGTCACAGTGCCCTCATTCCTCTGTCTGCCACCTAGTCATTATATTTATGACTATTTGAGTTGCAAAGAAAAATTTTAATGTATCTTAGAATACCATACATTCTAATAAATAATTACAATGTAAAGTGTGTATAGGTATAGTGTATGGGTAGGTGGTAGGTTACCTAAAGCCCTCAATTCCTTTTTCGTTGTTCGATAAGATATACCACGGGCCTTAGAATTGACCCTGAAAGAAGCTAAGCCGCATTTCGTGCCTAAAGCCACACAAGGTATAAACGCAAATTCTGCCAGTCAACAAGTTCTCAACCATCTGTATTTTAATACTCTATATCGTGCAGATCCAGTTACCTTTGATACACCTCAATTTTAAATACTACTTTACCGTTATCGACTTAGAATGCATTTTTGTTAATTTCCGCACTTTTTCCAAAAGCTCTTACTTGTGAATAATTTCAATCATTAGTGTGATTTTGACACTGTGGTTTTTATGTTACGGTCAGTGGTTGAGATAAAAGTGTCCGATTGTTGTTTGCGAAGGATTTTATGGGGTTTTAAATGGCCATTGTTATCCTGAATTGCCGATGGGCTACCGTTATTGTACAATTATGTATGACAGGCAATTTTTGCCATTTTTTTACCATTTTTATTGAGTGCTAAATTTTTCGAAGAATAGCAATATATCAGTTCTCTCTTTCACTCTTCGACCTATCTCAGTCCACTGCTGGACATAGGTCTCCCCCATTTTGCGCCAGATATCCCGGTCCTCCGCTTTACTCATCTAGCTTCCACAAGCGACCTTTCGAAAGTCGTCGGTCCATCGGGCCGAAGGGCATCCTACGCTGCGCTTGCCAAGACGCAGTCTATAATATATCAGTTAATTTACTTAAATTATTTTACTAATCATCTTAGATAAACAATATACTAACTTAATGCACAATATCACTCAAAAAGTGTATCAGTCAAAATTCTGCCCATCCGTAAGTTGAGCAAAATTTTCATCCATTATCACGTCGCTCGTAATTTTATGTAATAAATATAATATGTGTCAACGAATGTGTCAAGCGGCTCGGACATTTTTTGGTTGATATTTCTTCGTGATTGTGGACCTAATTAGTTAATCGTTATCTAAGCTAGTAATGAAAAAACAAAAATTCCTATAAAATATTTTCCTATATATTTTTTAGTGTTATACAATTAAATGATATGATTTTTTCGATATTCATTTGTAATATATGTAATTTAAACCAATGATGTAAAAAGTATGGATTAGTGATTATACCAACCTATAAACATATGGAGAAGCAATAAAGAATTGAATTGAATTGATATACTCACAAAACAATCGAAAAAAGTGTTCCGAATGCAGCACACATACACATATTTCGAATTTCGAACACATTTACCTTAAACAAAAGAGTACAAACTGTATTCTTTTCAGCGGTTCGTTTTTGAGGCACGGATGGCGTATCTACCTTTATATATACAGAATATCATTGATTAAAACCAGTACAATTTAAACTGCAATTTAATCTGAAATAATAATATAATGCAGGTTCCTTAGTTATTATTGAATAGAACACAACACAAAAGCGAATTCTAATTCAGACTGCAATTAACAAATTAAACTTGAGCTTGCATAATAGACAATAACAATAACATGCTAATTCACGTCGATTACCGCGATGTATTCAAATTGGTAGGAACACTGCACTATTACGGGATATCTGCAACGCGATATGCAACGCAAGGTCCTTTTGATGATACTGCTGTTGCAGTTTTTCATAGCTAATTGTGACGTACAAAAATTGTATATAATAGTGATGTAACGAATACTCGCATTCGCATTCGCGAATATTCGCATATTTTTCGATATTCGCATTCGCAAAAAACGATGCGAATATTTTGCGAATGTTTTTAACAAACTAAAAGGAAATTATTATATAGATAGATGCATATGAATTAATAACACAATAGATAAGCAAGCTTTATATATTTTATTTAATCATATGTGAATTGACTGTTCCATAATATGAAAAACTTAACCTTTTTTATTTTTTAGTAACAAAACTTTTCGAATGAACTTTCTTTTTGTGACTAACTTCGTTCATTCAACCTTTATCGGTTCAACATGGCCGGCACGAAATGTCAAAGCTGTCAAATATTTGACGCGCGCTTTATTTGAAATTTAACATTCGCATTCGCGAATATTGAAGATAAATATTCGCATTCGCGAATGTTAAAAATTCAATATTCGTTACATCACTAGTATATAATGTGTTTTTTTATGACAATAAGTGGACTGGACGATCGTATGCTCATCATCAGCTCATTAAACGTCCCCACCGTGGGGCACGAGCCTACCCGTATAGGGTGTATAGGCCTGAGTTGTCCAGGCGGGCCCAGTGCAGATTGGTCGACTTCACGCACAACCTTTGAATCTCTTCGCAGGCATGTGCAGGTTTGCTCACGATGTTTTTCTTCACCGTAAGAGCGTCGGATAAACGTACATATAATTTCAAAAATTCGAAATCACATTGGTACGTGGCGGGATTTGAACCTGGACTCTCCAGGTCCGAAGGTAAAAGTCCACACGAAATGTCGGTACATTATAATTTTGAAAATTCGGAAGCACATCGGTAAGTTGTGGGATTCCAAAGAACAATCGACGCTCTGTTAAAAATATACGATAGATTTATTTATCATTGAGCATTATCTTCAGAGGCAACTGTTCCGCAAAGTTCAGAATTAAAACTCTACATACATTATTCAAGTCTACAATCAGTGTTGCCAACCCCGAAACAATATTCCTTTACATAAGCAGCAAAAAATCTCGTACTTTGACTTTCGAACCTCGTACATAAAAAAAAAACGCTTTCATCATTCAAAATACTAAATAAATTACACATATGCCAGCTTTCAACTAAAAAAAAACATCACTTGTGATAGAGACGTTTAACGCGGAGGACAAAATGTTTTATTAATCATGGTTTTCCCGGTTGACATATGAAGCTACTACATTCTACCGATAATGATCGTCAAATGCGACCAATGTTCTTTCAGTGTAAAAGTTTAAGTTCTGATAGATATCAGTAGTTTTTTTTATATGTAGCATGGTCATATTCCAAAATCTCGTACAAAATTGTACGAGGTTGAAAGTGTCCTCGTACCTCGTACGGAAGACCACAAATCTCGTACTTGTACGAGGAACCTCGTGCGTTTGGCAACCCTGTCCACAATATTACCTGTCATATCCTGTAGTGACTACGGAACAAGTCGGAGGCATTCACGGAACGCTTTATTGCTATTCCGTGTCGTCAGGCACTTGGAGCTTATCCAGGGCCAAAGTTAATATAACCAGGAGTTATCGCTTTAAGACTCTGGTTTTATTAATGCCGGCTAGTTATTAATAATGTTGAACAATGTAAACTTCATGTTTTGTGTAATGCATTTGAGGGAAAAGAATTTGATGCAAGTTTCGTATCCGTAAAAGTTGTATGTTGATATTAATACCATGTACAAAGAAGTTTCTGATTTGGATACGTTGGGGTGTTTGTTATTATAAATGAGTGCAGATAAAGCTTTCAAATCGATCTTTAGGAGAAATGCTTCAATATGGGAAAAGAAACTAAAGATATTTTTGTAGATACAATGTCTAAAAGATAAACTTATACTAATAAAAATACAATATTTATCGACATTTACACATCCTCATTATCTGTATCAACCTATATCGTTTCTAGGCAGGCATGATCCATCCTAGGCCGCATCATCACTTACCATCAGGTGAGATGCCGGCCAAATGTCTGAGTATAGATGATAAAAAACATATTGAAATATTGTAGCCGAGGGTAAGGCATCGGCCTTAACGAGGACCCCAACAACATGATATAATTTCTCTTTCTGTCTGCTAGTTTGCCTATCTGAAATAAAAAAGATTGGACTGACCAACCACGTAGGCAATGTGGATTGATGGTTGATCGATATCAATCCATCTTAATCATCATCAGCCCATTAAACGTCCCCACTGAGGGGCACGAGCCTACCCGTAAAGGGTGTATAGGCCTTTGTCATCCACGCGGGCACAGTGCGGACTGGCCGACTTCACGAATCTCTTCGCAGGCGTGCGCAGGTTTCCTCACGATGTTTTCCTTCACCGTAAGAGCGTCGGATAACGTACATATAATTTCGAAAGCACATTGGTACGTGGCGGGATTTAAACCTGCGCCCTCCCAGAAAGGCAACAGTCCACACCATTGAGCCACAGACTCTTACCATCTTAATAATAATAAATATGTATTTAAAACAATAGATTTTCACATTTTAGGTATTGACTTCTACTATTCAGTATCGTAGCACCTGTATCAGAAGAAGCCACTCTGCCATAACTTATATATATTACATAGCCTTACATTGTCTGTGTGTGTTGTGATGTGTTGTGTGGGTGCCATGTATGTATTATAATAATATATTATCTATATTAATGTAGTAGCGTAAACCCATTCCTTGGCTTAATATGATTTGGTTACCCATCATTTTACTGACTATTGCGATAGTTGCTTGATTAAACTTTTTTTTTTGACAACAACATATTAATATTTTTTTTATAAGCAATATTTTTACAAAATTAAAATATCTTTTGAAGAACCTATATTTAATCACGTAGTAGTAAAAGTATTATTATAAACAAATTAACAAACTAATATTCTAATTTCTCGGCTTTTAATTATGCAAATCAACTATCAGCTGATGGTTTGATGACTCATTTATCAGTTGTACATAAATCACCCTGTCGGGACGTGTGTCTATTACAAATCGCCTATGAATCATAGTGTTGCTTTATATGAAATTAAGGTAGCTTACATGAGTGAAAATTAATGGAATGGTTATCTTGTGTAATGTAGTTATACGAATATTACAGATCCATTTTTTCCTTAGGAATCGTAACTGGATAAATATATATGGACCGACAACTTGCGAAAGGTCTGGCGGAGGTTGGATGAGAAAAACGGAATATAATTTGTTCATCATCACCAGCTTATAATGATTCACTGCAGGGACATAACTTACTACACAGCATGGGTATAGGCCTAATTTTTTTTTCGAACTGACTACTGCTGTTGGCCGCAGATGGCCTTTACAGCTTTACCGGGAAATTGGCGAGCGCAGACAGCTCTCAACCTTAAGGGTATAGGGCGTTACCCACGACGCGGGCACATTATAAATAAATAAATATCCACTGAGATTCACACTGCGCCATCGAACCCCAAGTTAAGCGTGAAGCCTGTATTATAGCTACTAAACAACGGATAAACATACTTATATACATTTTTTTTGTAAATACATACATATTATACATAGAAAACACCCAGACCATTACAAACAGACATGTTCATGCACACAAATGTTTGTACTGCCCGGGGATCGAACACGGAACCCTTGGTGTTGCAGCCGACGTCTCAACCGCTACACCAAATGGGTGGTCAACATTGCTGATTGGAGGTTAGCATGCCACTGAGGTTCGCGTCCCACTCTGGGACACCCGTTCGTTGCATACATTTTTGAACGAAAGCCATCTGCGCTCGCCAATTGTCCGGTGAAGCTGTAAAGGCCACCTGCGGCCAACAGTGATAAGTCATTCCGAAAATAAACTACTGATTGATAACAACTATGTGATAATTTCACATAGATGTTAATTAACTTCTAAAAAAAAACTCTATTGCCGTGCCCTTGCAGGGTTTATGTGTAGGTACTTAATACCTATGTTGTAAACCGCATAATGCATGAAATAAATGAATATGAACTTTCATACCATCTTATAGCAGATGGGCATAACAGCTTAACAGAATAGAATTTATAAAGTCTCCTAAACTTTCACCAACGCTCGAGGTTTGTCTTAATCCGATAAGTGACTACGCCTGATTCGTCCACTTGCAAGCTCAAATGGATGATGTAACATTGCGTGTAGCTTAACAAGCGTGAGTAATATGAATAAACGCAATATTGAGTATACGCAGCCAGAGGCGGATGACAACTTTGAAAACAACAAAGCTTCAAGTAATTTAATAATTCATTACGATTACTCTAACTTTATATAATCGATGAGGAAGATTGCATTATCCTCGTCAAACTCGACGAGGATATATAGACCACATCGATTTCGAGACGACGGCTACCTTTGCATAATGTTGTTATCACTCCCAATTCTTGACTTTGATATGGCTTGCTACGCAAAATTGGTCATATACACTCATATGAGCGACATTACAGCTGGTTGGCATTTAACATCAAGTGTATTGAGGCGAGGTTCCTCAAATGTTTTAATCTTATTAAAGATAGTAGATCGCCAAGAAGACCTTAAGAAAGCAAGCATCTCCCTACGATTAGGGTGAATATCAGAGCTACGAAAGCAGTAGATGATATTTACTTCATTAGTTACAGTACCGTATTTCCGAAACTCATAAGTGATACAAAGTAGCACACTCAGTACTGATTCTACTACAAAGTAGCTATTATAATTTTCCTTCATTTAATCATTGAATAAAAAAATATCCAAACACTTTAAAATATAACACGAAACTAAAAAAGTATCGATATCCAAAACATACAAGAGCATATGTTAGATTTTGTCCTGTCCAAATTAGTATTTGAATGAATAAAACATTTGTTCCGCCATGATATATTTGATTAGTAAACGATACTTGATGGTAAAAGGGCTTTTTGTTTACAATCCTATTTTTAATTGGACTCAGTTATAGGATCTGATCTCTCTTTAGTGTGTTTTCTATTTACGGTATGTATGTATTTACAAAAAATATAAGTATATTTTACGTCGTAAAGTAAATTATTTTAATTTATTTCGAAAAAAAATATATAATCATGTCCAGGTACAGGTGAAATGGTTAATAAAAGGTACGGCGGAAATTAAATTACGCATCAAAATGGTGCCCGTCAATTTTATTTAACTCACATGAAACTTTTGATTAAAATTTAACGTATGACAAAGGCCCCAAAATTCAGTGTATTATGAAAATGTTTTATAATGACATAAAATTAATTATTTTCCCTTTGATAATGACCGCAGTGTTTTGGACAAAAAGACATGTTAGCGAGTTCGTATCGTGTGTTACAATATGGTTAATTGTTGAAAATATTCAATTAATTACGTTCGGAGTTGGTCCCTTTGCGATAAAAGTTAGAAGGTTTCATTCCAGGCAATTTAATATAAAAATAAATGTTTGTTAGTCGTTAATTGTTAGTCGTCTCATTATTATTGGATGTGTATATTATTGACAATATGACAATTAAGCAGACTGCCCCCTTGATGGAGTACACTCAATGATACAGCTCTGCTTTTGTCGCCTATATTATATCACAGATCTTAAAGTGGGATCGCAATAAAGTTTAAATGTAGTGACTTGTGAAATTTAAAATTTAAATCACGGAATCCAGTCATATATGCTTAAGTATAAATGATGTTAGAAATACTTTTATACGAACCTTGCAGACTATTTTATTTTTATATATATTTTAGTTATCTTTAAAAACATAAATAATAAATTTCAGTTACAAAGATTTGGCCAAATCTTCAAAACCTAAATTTTTTAGCTTGATCACCAAATAATTGCATATAATAAGCCAATTTCAAGTTAACCGGTTCATTATCCTAATCACCGATACCATTGAAACTAACTTCTCTAACGCAATAGATGCAAAATTTCGATAACAGTTAAACTAACCAGAACTAATCAACGATACAGTTCAGCTAAAGTTAGGTGATCTAATTTGGAGTTTGGTCCTAGGACTAATGAAACTGGACGCGGCTTCGTTCGGTGTCGTTAGGAAGCATAGGAATGACTTGAAGACAAAGTTTTGAATTGGAGAGACCACGTATGGTAAAGTTGGAACGTCACTTTGTTGGGCTTATCGCGAATTAGTATGAGTAACGTTATTTCTATTGATAGCTTGGAGTACTTTCAAATTTCTATTAGGATGAATATTTATGTGTAAATTTCTATATTTGTTTGGTATGGGGTGTTAGTAAACTGTAATTGTAATAAAAAGTATTTTAAAGAAACCATAAACACTACAAACATTATGTTACACCATACCCTATGAGTAATGCCATTAAGTTCATTGGACTTTAATTTCTTAAACATTTGAACGATATTGTTGACCTACCGCAAACGAATGACCGTCACACCACTACAAAAGTATTAAAAAAAACTTAAAATTCAACCTAATACATCATTGTCAAACGCTTTTCTTAAGTCATCTCGTGATGCTTGAACCCTTTTAAATAGCAATAGTCAATATCATTAAAATAGAACGTAACTTTGTTATGGCAATAAATTCTGGTTACAAAAGGAGACATTTTTAAGATAATAATACTGGTCATTTGGATCGTATTAACATTGTTGGATCAACCAAGAAGCAATTCTGGACCCAAGCTGTTCCTTTTAAATAAAATGCAATTGAAACCTTGAGACCTCATCAGTACAGTACATTAATATATATCGAATATGTTTTGAAAGGCTAACCTATCTGTAGCCACAGTTCACAATTCAAAAGGTCCTAATTATAATTTGAATCGTTTAGAAGTTAAATATTTTCCGCGTCATATAGATAAAAAAAATGTTTGAAGACATCGTCTCTGGTTTGGTCAACAAGAGCGGAAGAACAGTAAAGGCATAGATGCACCCATCGTGTATTGACTGATATTATTATTTTATGGCTTATGAGTATTTGAGTAGGCTTTAACACCTTTGGCCGCTCATATAGATGTATTTCAAAACTCAACAGGATATATTTTATTTGCGTCTCTTTTACCATTTAGAAAACAAATATTAAAATTAAACTTTTCAAAAAACCTTCCTTGAATATTAAGTCGTAATAGAATTACAAATATTATGAGTTTTAAATGAAATTTCTTACAAAGTAAGATTGAGATTTAAAATACAAACTATATTGAAAAAACTAGTGAAACACCTGATTGCACAAAGTATTATTAAAACATACAAAACAATACTGCTAAATTCTTAGGTCAAAATCTGTGACTAAGTGTTCATATTGAAATTAATTTTACTATTATAAATTCTGCCGGTGTCTCCACAGTTCCTGTGGTCCCGCCGAATGACTCACCGCAGAAGTAGAACATGTACTGTCGGTGTGTAAAAAACGAATGTGTACGCACCTTATCTGTTGCATCAGATTATCTATAGGATGATTTGATTTTGCCTTGATTGTATTGCCTGAGCTTAGGAATTGTCTAAAGTGAACATATAGTGTAAATTGTTTAACATTGGATTAGTGGATTTCGGTTTTATAATTGACATGTGGGATTCTTAATTTCTTTTTTAAAAGGTTTTATTTTATTCACTACAGATGTAAATGTTAGTTGTAAATGCAGTTTCAATGTTCAATTGTTTAGTAAATATTTCAATTCATTTATTCATATCTGTTTTTATCGTCATCACAATTCGTTTGCTTCTTGACAGAATTGCTTGGATGCCAATCAAACTATATCTGATTTGATCACATACATCTTACAAAATAACAAGTATATAAGCACAATACATTAATTGGTTTATATTCGTAGGTATTAGCTATGAACCGTGTTTCTGAAATTCTTTATTTTTCCAACATCCTGCAAATGTTTTGGTTTGACTTGATTAGTATACACATTGTCTAGACTGGTTGATACTTTGTCTGTCTGTGTCAACCTTTGCTATTGTATTAGCTAACAGGTCGTAAAACGGATCGTTACTTGAAAGTCTAATAAGCTAAATGTTTGTAATCAAAATGGTAAAAACAACTAATCATGGTCTTGCTATGATGCTGATTTATTTTTGGAATACAAGCAATAATTAGGCTACTTTTAACTATAAAAATGCAATTTCATAAGTATGTTAAAAAGTGAACATAACGACTTGAGGTAGCTCAATTTATAGTAAGCAAATGATTAAAGAGGTATTAAATAATATTCATTAGTTTCAGCTCAAACGTTCCACCTAAGATTACATTTACGATAGATTTGTAGATGACCTTTTGCAGAGTCGGAAAATAGTTTATTGTATATTGACTATCAATTATTTCTTCCCATGTTCAGTGGTGGATTGTTGATTGTTGTTCAGAACATTGATTTGTTTGATACAGCGAATTTGTCGGTCAGCTAGTCCTATCGATATTAGAAACAAGTAAGATTGTGAAACTGTATGGACTTACATTATTACTTTTTCACGCAATAATATGCAGAATGGATTTTAACATAACTTCACAATAATTTATATTCAATTTAGAGTTCTCGGAATTTTCACGAAAACAGAAACTTTGCAGGCTACATCGCTTTGCTATGGCAGTATAAAAAAATGAATATGAAATCATCAGTGAAATCCGAACACCCTGTACACATCTCTGCGCCGGCGCAGATGACTCACGGGCCGATCGTCAAACACTCTCACGACAAAGGAATAGAATTAAAAAATAAACAGTGCTGGTGCCATGACGATTTGCTTTGTAACACGGGAGGTTACGGGTGGTACTGTGAAAGGTTGCATGACATAATAGTTGAATGACCATAGGGAAATAATATGGGGTAGATGAGAATGGAAAGCCTTTTATTTACTGATGAGCTTCAATAATTCATCAACGTCATTATAAGCCTATAATGTCTCACTGAAGCAAACACCATTCCACATAACTTGTCGTAATACTCGTACATTGCATACTTGAACCAAAATTCAAAAGTTCTTACTCAGTTTAGGTCCAAAAAGAATTCATCATCAGCTCATTATACGTCGCCACTGAGGGGTACGAGCTTGCCCGTATTGGGTGTATATGCCAAGTCGCTAACTAACAGAATATTTATATATATAAATTACCTATCATGCCGATGAACGACTTGCAAATGGTTGTTGTTAGATGCTGGTTAAGATAAGCAAGATATCTGGCGCAGAATGACCGTCCAGCAGTGGACCGTGAGAGGTTAAAGAGTAGAGAGAAAAGTACCTTCAACTATACAGCTAGTTTTTATTCTAATGAAAAAACAGTCAAAATAAATTTATAAGCTGTGTAAGCTAATAAAAATAATATTGCAGGCTTGTAAACAAGATGTCCCAAATAAAAAATGATTCATAGGAGCGATCTTGTCCGTGTGTCTGATACTGGCTCGTTATAATTCGGCGTCAGGGCCTTATTACTAGAGTATATGACATATGCTGAGTCAGGCCTAAGCTGAAAATCAGTGGTTTGCCGTTGGTGAACCCAATGCTGAGGTTTGGCCTTTTTGTATCGCTGTGACACACATTAAATAACACACCGAATAATTTGTATTGTATCGTATGTTTGAATCAATTTTGTTGAATTGTCGAAACACAATATTTTTTTTGGTTTAAATATGAGGCATAATTTTTTGATGTATATAAATGAATTATCTATCTACGCATCTTAGAATGGAGTCGTTAACAGTCACCAGTCCACACTGGACCCGCGTGTTGGGTTACGGCCCAAACTCTCCATAGCCATGTAGTGGGATAGGCCTGTCTTTGCAGTAGATCGTCATCAATGATGAAAGTGTTCTTTTGAGTAGTGCGTCCTACCCGTGCTAACATATGCAGCCGAGACATGGACACTGACTGCGGGATTGGTTTACAAGTTCAAAGTCACTCAACGCGCAATGAAGCGAGCTATGCTCGGGGCCTCTCTAATAGGAATAATTTAATCCGTAAGAAAACTAAATTTACCGAAATATCCCGAAAGATAGGCGAGTTGGCAGTGGCTTGTCACGTCGCAGAACCGATGGCCGTTGGAGCAGACGAGTTCTGGAGTGGTGACTGCGTCTTTGTAAGCATAGCGTAAGACGCTCTCCGGCCCGATGGATCGACGAATTGCGAAAGGTCGCTAGTGGAGGCTGGATGAGGAAAGCGGAGGCCCGGGATATCTGGTGCGGATTGCGATAGGTTGAAAAACACAGTGGTCTTAATGAACATTCCCCACATTTGAAATTTTTTAAACAACGTTTAGAGAAAAAAGATTTAAGTTCACTTTTTAAAAAGTTCCTTTACAAGCAATACAAAATACCCAAATAACGGTCATAGACAAAAAAACTTAAAACGTCGCATACACTCTTCGTAGCTAACGTAAAAGATTTTTATCTTTCAACTGCATAGAAACTACAAAGTATTTTACACCGGCCATTAAATCACGAAAAAATACGACCTAATACATCACGATGTTATTCATAACGGTTATACGTGACAATTCAACCATTGTACAGTTTAACATTTAACTGCAGATTACGTTTAATAGTTTATCGTCAAAAGTCTCGTGGGTTTATTGGTTGTAAATCAAAAATGTGGTAAATAATTTTGGCCTCGTTACGGTATCATTATGGGAACATCATCTTGGATACTGTATTCATGAAATAAGAAAAAATTATAAGCACTTATCTATAGACAGTCTACTTGCGAAACTTCACTGGTGGAGACTCGATGAGAAAAGCGGAGGACGGGGATCTCTGGCTCAGTATGGGGTAAAGCTATTCCAGTTCTCTTTATTTCTCTTTATCCCAGTGCAGTACTAGGATAAAGAGAGGGCGACAATGTACTGCTGGATTTTTTTCAGTTTCAAAATTAAAAAATAATTCTATTTAGATAAAAGGAAAATATTTTTGAGTATTTGAATTTTAATAGTGTTTGAAGTCGATTTTTTTGCATTACAAATATTTTCCTTCGACTCATATGTCGCTGAACCATAGATTTAAGTAACCCATTAATACCAAAAGTTATAACTCCTCAAATGGATTACATTTCCACACAGCCCATAAATCAGGCGGAAAGAAATCCCTACAGAAGCAAATCAACAGTAAAATACAATGTAAGGTATACTATGAGATGTTAAATAGAGTAATGAAGTATTTTACTGGCAGTAACAGAGTTATTATCAGTGAAATGAAAATGAAATGAAAATGAAAAGTGTTTATTCAGTTTAGGTCCTTAAAGAACACTTATGAATGTCAAATGAAGCTACCACTGGTTCGGGAGTAGTTTTCCACTGAGAAGAAACCAGCAAGAAACTCAGTAGTTACTCTTTTCAAAAAAATTGTTGAATACAGATTCATTTGTAATCAAAATAATTATATAAAGCAAATTATTTTCAATTTTTATCGTATTATGTATTGGTAAAAATATAATAATCTACAAAAGTACTATTAAGCAGTTAAGTATTATATAAATTTAAATAGACGACAACAAAAAAAAAAAAGTAGTGCAGGCGTGGAAATCAACATGTCCATGAGTTTTTATCATTTATATAATCTTCAACACTATAGTAAGCTTTTTTTATTAAAATAGACTTTACATGAGACTTAAACTTATGCAGGGGTAAATCAATTACATTTTGTGGTAGCTTATTAAATATTTTAATGCTTAATCCCACAAATGAGTTCCCAACCTTATGCAATCTAAGATTTGGAACGGCAAGTTTGTGTTTGTTCCTAGTGTTCAAACTATGATTATCTGACTTTTTTGAAAATACATGTAAATTTTTGTGTACATAGATGACGCAGTCTAGAATGTACTGAGACGGTAATGTTAAAATATTTATTTGTTTAAATAATTCCCTTAGTGAGTCACGTGATTTAAGGCCGTATATGGCACGGATGGATCTTTTCTGCAATACAAAAATTGTTTGTAGATCAGCAGCAGACCCCCACAAAAGTAGACCATAAGACATCACGCTGTGAAAATAGCTAAAATACACAAGTCTTGCAGTCTCAATATCAGTGAGACTTCTTATCTTCCTTACAGCATATGCAGCGGAACTAAGCCTTCCTGCCAAAGCCGCAATATGGGGACCCCACTGCAATTTTGCGTCTAATTTTATACCCAGGAAAACGGTTGAATTTATTACTTCCATGGGTCCTTCATCCAAAGTGATGAAAGTATCTACCTGCCTTACATTAGGCATTGTGAACTTAATACATTTGGTCTTCTTAGAGTTAAGAAGTAAATTATTGGTCGTAAACCAATGTAATACCTGAGAAAGTGTAGTATTTACATCGTCAAAAGTTTCTTTTTGTCTATCCACGTTAAATATAAGAGATGTATCATCAGCAAATAATACAGTTTCACATAGGTTTTGAGTATAATAAGGTAGATCATTTATATAAATTAAAAAAATAAAGGTCCCAATATTGAGCCCTGGGGAACGCCCATCAATAAAAGGGCTCCGCTGGAACTTGTTTCTCCGACATGTACGTTTTGGACTCTATTCGTTAAATATGATTGTATTAAATTAAGAGCGTCCTTATCGACACCGTAATGCTTCAACTTCATGAGGAGAGTATTATGGTTAACGCAATCGAATGCCTTCGATAGATCGCAGAATATTCCTATAGCATCTTGCTTATTTTCCCACGCCTCAAAAATATGTTTCATTAGTGCCACTCCTGCATCAGTAGTGGATCTGCCTTTAGTAAATCCAAATTGATTGCTATGTAATAGTTTGTTTACGTTGAAATGAGACAATAATTGATTAAATATAATTTTTTCAAATATCTTACTTAGAGCTGGGAGAATAGAGATAGGTCTGTAGTGAGACGGGTCACTCTTTTCTCCAGATTTGAATAAAGGTATGATTTTACTGAATTTCATCAAATTTGGAAATTTGCCCTGGTCAACACACTGATTAAAAATAACAGCTAAGTGAGGAGCAATACATATAATTATATTTTTAAGTATTTCTGTAGAGAGTCCCCATAAATCCTCTGTTTTTTTAATATTTAACTCTTTAAAAGTTCTAATGATTATCCCTGCATTTACATGTGTAAATCTAAAAGACGTTTTGCACTCATCAACATGTGACTTGAGGAGAGAAACAGCAAGATGAGGATTTGAATTTAATTTACTAGTTACAGTGACAGCAATATTAGTAAAGAACTTTTCAAATGCATCTGCCACCTGAGAGTCAGTATCAAGACTCCTGCCATCAATATTCAGTGAGATCTTGTTATCTTGTGTTTTATTTTTACAAGTCTCCTTATTGATGATATTCCACGAAACTTTACTTTTATTAGTAGCATTGATTATTTTATTTTTAAAATAATTAGCTTTAGCTACTGCGCAAACTTTTTTGAATAATTTTGAATAATTTCTAACATACTCTATGATAACAGGGTCATTAGTATTAGCCTTAACATCATACAATTCAAATAACTTTTTCTACTTGTATAAATACCAGTAGTGGCCCAGTCGCTAAATTTAGATTTTAAAGTATTTAATCTGACATGTTTTTTTGGAAATGTACCATTAAATTCCTTTTCAATTACACTAAATAATTTATTATAATGTTCATCGACATTTTCATTACTATAAGTTAATAAAGGCAACTTGCTAGATATATTTTCCTTAAATTTTTCTATGCGATATGTTGTAATTGGCCGACAAACAAAATTACATGAAGTTGGGGCAAGACGGTGCTCAAACGATGCCATCTGTCCGCTATGATCAGAATTAATGAAATTTATTATACTCTTGTCATTTATATCAAAATTACAAAAAATGTTGTCTAAACAAGTGGCCGAGATTGAAGTAATTCTTGTAGGTTCATTAAAAAGATTAATTAAATTAAATGATTTAAAAAGATTTAGAAACCTAACAGTATTTGGTGAATTTTCTAAAATGTTAATGTTAAAATCACCACAAACAATAACTTTTTTACTAGATGAACTTATTTTTCTTAATACTTCTTCCATAGTAGTCTCAAATACATTAAAATTCCCTGATGGAGGCCTGTACACACAAACGATTACATGTTGCTCCAGCTCTGCACACGCTAGTTCAATAGTTCGTTCCACAGAAAGCGACACCACATCTTTACGCTCTTTAAATTTAATTTTATTATTAAATAATATTAGTGACCCGCCTCTAATAGCCGATTTCCTAGTAAACGAACTACTGACCATATAGTTATCAATACTAATAATTAGTTCATGCTGCTTTAACCAGTGCTCGGTAATACATAGTATGTCAACATTCATTTTATTTAAAAATAATTCTAATTCTAATTCCTTTCCAGAAAACCCCTGAATATTCTGATGAATAATTTTAAGGCAGTTGGGATTTTCCTTTGTCACCGGTTTGCCAGAGAAGTCCTCTATTGTCTTATTATATAATTTAAATTACTTGGAACATCTTCCAAAGTCTGAATAAATAAATTTTTAATGTTAAACGCTAACAAAGTAGCTAGTTTCTTTTTTATTTTATAAGGCAAATAAAAAGTTTTGCCAGTCAAAATAAACTTATTTTCTATAAATTTGTTTATGTCAAAAAACATAAACTTGTCACTATGACTATATGTTAAATTATATAAAAGAGTATTCAATAAGTGAATACAGTTATTCTGGCTAGGTGTATAATACCTAGAAAATGGAAAGGCACTTACAACAATTTTCTTTACATTGAGCCCTGACAATACTGAGAATCCAGAAAGAATATCTTTTTTGCTTACATTTAACCCGCTCCCCATCATTAATGCAATGATGGAGTCATTATTATATTTACACATTTTAATCTGATCTATAATCTGATTAAATGAAGCGTCTGGTGTGCAATTATTTATAAGTTTACAATTTAATTCATTATGTAGAAGAGGTCCATAACCAACACCAATCCTATCAGAGAACAAAATTAACTCATTATTTAATTGTAAATCATTTGTTATACATGGATTAGAAGAAAGTAAATTGTGGGACACCTCTAACAGTGAAGGTTCATTCTGCTCTTGATGCTGATCAGTGAGATCTGCACCAAGGTGACAGCTACATTGGCCTATATATTGGTTAGCTGCAAGAATATATTCACTAATTTGGCTTTGAGCCGAATTATATTTTACTGTCATTTGTTGTAATGACCTATGCAGCCTTGAAATATCAGCCTCTAGCTCCTTTGTCTCAATTTCATACCTATGCCTACTTTCTTTTAACTTGTTACTATATATTTCTAAACTATCTAACATATCTAAATTATTTTTCCTTAACTGAATATTGTGTTTATAACATTTTTGTTTTTAATTAATTTCTCAGTTTTTTTAATATAGTTATTAATTTTAATATATTTCTTAATCCTATTTTTCCTACTTTTCCTCTGCTAATACAATACAATACAATACAATACAATAGTATTGAAGAATAATGCGTCGGTGGAATTAGTTACGAGTATATTATACATTGTTGACGTACAAAATCGGTGACGTAATCATTAAGAATCATACAGCAATTGAATGAAAAAGGAAACGTTAACATTTTTTAAAATAAAATAAATATCCAGTGACATTTACACAGCACCATTTAGCCTCAAACTAAGCATTAGCCTGTAATGTGGATACTAAACAACGTATGAACAATTATTTTTTGTAAATACACACATATTATTTTATTCGCGGGCGGTAGTGAGTGTATACAATTTCGTGAATACCCACAGACAACAAACGTTTGTAATGTTAAGTATGCAATTGTATTGTTGTAAACATTAGTAAATAAACCTTTTTTTTTTATTTGATTATACATAGAAAACCAGACCAATACAAACAAACATGTTCATGCGCAAAATATTTGTACTGCCTGGGGATCGAACCCCGAACCCTTGGTGTTATAGCCGACGTCTCAACCATTACGCCGAATGAGTTGTCAATATCTCTCTTTAGTTCGTGTGCGTATACAACCCGATATAGTGTCTCGTTCGAATGCGCACAGCAAAGTAGTAGAACTTGTTGTCCTCGTGTGTTGCCCAAGCGTAACAACCTGGCCGTCTTCAAGGCAAGAGTGAATAGCTGTTTCTAGGCAGGCATGATCCATCCTCGGCCGCATAATCACTTACCATCAGGTGAGATGGCGTTGACCGACTGATGTTTATCTGTAAAAGATTAAATAAATAGTACCTTATATCTTAGACAATATAACTAAAACCAGTTCAACGACACATGCTTTATTACGTAATTTAAAAAGCACATTATGATAAAAGTGAAACTAAAAATCAATGCGTTATCGACCTATGACGAAAGGCTACAAGTGTGCGATGCATACCTACTGTTTGCTGAAGATAACGCTTCTTATTTTGGTGTGATCTTTAAGAGAACGCGTTTTGTAAGCTCTTAAGTATCATCATCATCAGCTCATTAAACGTCTCCGCCGATGGGCACGAGCCTACCCGTATAGGGTGATTAGACCCTAGTCGTCCACGCGGGCCCAGTGCGGGTTGGACGACTTCACGCACAACCTTTGAATCCCTCGCAGGCGTGCGCAGGTTTCCGCACGATGTTTTCCTTCACCGTAAGAGCGTCGGATAACGTACATATGATTTCGAAAATTCTAAAACATATTTGTACGTGGCGGGATTTGAACCTCAGCCTCCCGGTATGAGGGCAACAGTCCACCCCATTAAGCCGCTCTCCCTTAAAAATGTAATATTGTAATTATTAGGATTGTTAAAGTTTCTTCATGATATATACGTATATCATGTATATATATATACGTATACGTAATGGTAGAAGTCAGCTATAACACTAAAGGTTTCAAGTTAAATCTTCATGAAGTGCGATTACATTATTTTAAATTCTTATTTGACTTTGAATTATTTGTATATGTATTTAAGTTGTTTGATGAGTCATTAACACCCACCATTCCGCATTGGGACCGTATGGCGAGTTACGGCCAAATCAATGCTGTGCGGCTATGCTATCCAGTGGACCGGTAAAGGCTCATTAAGTTTATATAAAGGCTAATTATTTAGATTTTTTATTAAAGGGTTTTTATTTTATAAAGGCTAGATAGCACCGCGCGAACCTTAACTATTAGTTTTTTTTTATTTAATCCCCCATAATCTGTATTGCAGATGATCATGCCTTAATCCTTCAAACCACAGACATCCGAATATACAATTAGACTGGACAAGCCGCCAAGATTATAGGCAGTCCAGTGTCGCAATTTCTTTTCGGTTCTTACCTGTGAAAAGTTATTATATTTTTGGTAAATTTACTGATTCATTGCGATGATGGCATGTTACAATTGCACAGGATGTCATTTTGGAAAAAAACGGTAATTTCTTCTAATATTCGTGCGTCTTGACTCGTTTCACAGAGCGTAAACTGGCAGCCAGTGTATGCTCGTTGAGCTTACATTTGTCGCAGTTTAAACGCGGCTTGCCCCATCTCCTGTATTGGGAAATCTGTGCTTCAAACTTATCTGGTTAGTTTAAATGATCTGAACCCGCTTATTCCTATGAGCTACACCTCAAATTATCATAGATAAGTGTGTGAGCTAACGAAATTTTATTATAAACTTTGTATTGCTTGGAAGTTACAAGTTTTATGGCGACAAAACGGGCTGTAATCGTTTCGAGAGCATTCGATAAGAGTAGAGTTCTTTGTTCGAGTTTATTGACTTTAACTGATTCACCTGTGAATCTTATGTTTAATGGGTTCAAAGATTTTAAGTGTGAAGTTTGTAAGTTGATTCATAAAATTATGAACAAGTTCATGTTAACACAAATCACTTATTTAGGGATGTGAAACAGTGGCGTACACTCCACTTGGTAGGGTGCGTCAAGACAACCCGGAAAATCGCCAACATATTAAATGATTCCCACTTATTCGCCCATTTTCCACTACATATTTGAAACTGAAGGCGATCTGCTGTCATCAACAGTGCTCAATTTGACAAAAATGTAAAATTGTTTATTGTTTGTGCGATTAGTGTCAATCACTTTGCATACCCTACTCATAATCTCTGTGCTCGCCACTGAAATGAAATAAATGATTAAGTTTATACCCAAATCTAATGGTTTGTGCGTTAAGTTTAGATCGCTCGATCTGGGGGTCATATTATCACCATCAGCTCATAAAACGTCTCCACCGAGAGCCACAAGCCTATGCGTAAAGTTTGTATGGGCCTCAGTGGTCCACGCGGGCTCAGTGTGGATTGGCCGACATCCCTAACAACATTTGAATTTTTTCGTAGGCGTCCACTGGTTTCCTCACGATGTTTTCCTTCACCGTAAGGGCGTCGGATAAACGTACATATAATTTTGAAATTTAGAAAAGACATTGGTTCGTGGCAATATTTGAACCTGCACCCTCCAGAACGGAAGGCAACAGTTTATACCAAAGAGCCATCAACGCTCTAATTAATGTTATTTTTTTATTTAATCCGTAAGAGGACTAAGGTTACAGACATAGCCCGCCGTATCAGCAGGTTACAGTGGCAGTGGGCTGGTCACGTATGACGCATAACCGATGGCCGTTGAAGCAGACGAGTTCTGGAGTGGAGACCGCGTCTCGGCAAGCGTAGCGTAGGACGCCCCTCCAGTCCGATGGACTGACGACTTGCGAAAGATCGCTGGTGGAGGCTGGATAAGAAAAGTGGAGGACCTGGATATTTGGCGAAAATGGGGGAGACCTATGTCCAGCGGTGGACTGCGATAGGTTGAAGATATAAGTATTGGGTGAGGATAGATAATTCATTATTGCACACAAAAAATAAAACGCTTTACAAGATTCTGCACAGGAAAAAGGTACAATTAGCGGCCTTATCACTAAATAGCAATCTCTTCCAGACAACCAACTTATAATGGAATAGAACAGCTGATAGAAGGGGTATGCATACATATAAACAAGAACAAGAGAAAAACAAATAACCTAAATAGATATCTATAATATAAAAAATGAATCGCAAAATGTGTTGGTATGCGCATAACTCAACAACGCCTGGACCAATTTGGCCAATTCTTTTTTTAAAATGTTCGTTGAAGTCCAAGGATGGTTCTTACGGCGAGAAAAAATCGTATTATTGCCGGGAAAACCCTAAAAACATACTTTACAACATAGCCCTTTTCTTTTTCACATACAAACGTTTTCTAACTAAAACGTAGAATCAATTTGAGCTTTATTGCTATTATTATATAAAGTTCATTAAAATTACTTACTTTTAAATGCTTATAGTGTTTTATTTAATTATTTTTAATTCACACCGAATTATTACCAGGGTGACGGTTCTGTTCAGGATAATTTTTGCAAAGAATATAAAAAAGGTAGGAACAAAACACTGCCACATTACAAATTTTTCTTACAGGACGAAGTCTGTCGGGTCAGCTAGTACATAAAATAAGGATCTTATTCGTGAAGGATCTACTCTAAGCCACCTATAGCATCCTCCAGGGGAAGTGTAGAGACTGGTCCAGCAGTGACTAAGTATTTGATACGTAGTTGTTTTTTTTCTAACAAAACAAACGTGATCCATTTTTAAAACACTGTCATTCGCCGTTAATGCCCATTTAGCATCAGTGTAATTTATGATTCATAATTGTTAGCTATCGCTTCCCGGTTTTTACATACAATTAGCATATATTATTGAACCATTAAGCCAATGGGTGTGAGATAATAGATAATGACGGAGTGGCTGTCATTACAGAGGTGATTTTAATACTAGTATTATTTAAGTACATATAATTATTTATTTCTAGTTTAATATTCGCCCATTGTTATAATTATTGGAATATTGTACGAAATCTGATAAACGTTTCATAATTTAGTTTCTATTCAACCTATCGCAGTCCACTGCTGGACATAGGCCTTTCTCATTTTGCGCCAGATATCCCGGTCTTCTGCTTTTCTCGTCCAGCCTCCACAAGTGACCTTTCGCAAGTCGTCGGTCCATCGTCCGGCTTCTACGCTCCGCTTGCCGAGACGCAGAACTGCCATTCCAGAACTCGTCTGCTTCAACGGCCATCGGTTCTGCGACATACGTGACCGCATAATAATCATAATTTAGTTTCGTATAATAAATCATTGTTATATTCAATTTTTTTCCCATAAGTAACAAAGAAACTTTTAATCCCTCTTTTGATACCTAACACTTCTAGCGATTTGATAACTACACTGTGGCGTGTCTAGCGTATTGAAAAGCTTTAATTAATTATATTAACTAATATAAATATAACTTAAAAATGTAGTAGCTATAAACATTTAACTTTTAACAAGATTTGTTATTCGATATTGGACAGTGCCTTATAAACATAAAATTAAATATATATGAGTAAATAAATATCCAGCGATATTCATACATATCACTTTATCAAGTACAAAAATAAACATACTAATATACTATTTTTGTAAATAACACACATTGACATTGTCCACAATGTTTGTAACGCTGCAAGGGGTTTGGGTCGGAATCTTTGGTGTAGTAAACGACTTATCAACATAAATTTAACGTTTTGCAAAACATTACATGTAAAAAGAAAACCAGTAAAGAAAAGAAAATTTAATTCCATTTCCCTGAATACAAAACTGGCAGTATGAAAATGTCAAGCGGTGTAGCAGACGTTTCTTATCTTCTATCAGTTTCATTTATTTTTCATACGTTATTTTTACAATATGCCACCATGCGGTGCGAGTCAGGACACGTATGTCATAAAATATTCATTCCCACTGAAGGTTGGCTTTGTTTCACTTTTCATAATGAGTCATAAAACGCTATGCGGGCATTGCAAAAATTGTATTAGTGTAAAATGTTAGGAAAACTTACAATGAACAGAATTTGAGCTCCTAATTATTTTAACTGTGATTTGTGAATTTTCGAGAAAATTCGAGAACACCGAAAAATGAAAACGAATCCAGAATTAAATTTCAAAACTAAAATGAATGAAACAAAAATGACAATTTAATTTTAAAAAAAAGCAATAATGATATGCAAATGACTGTGCTAATTTGAAATCTATACCAGTAATTTGGTAGCTAAAATGTTTCTATAGAACCCTTTCTACCTATTGATACTGGTAACTTCCACACAGACCTATTGAATCATCGCTCTTATACCCCTTTTATAAGATCGCAAATAGAGACATTAACTTTGGTACATGTAACAAATCGATCAATGATAAATATGCATCGCAGGTGTCAGAATGAATCGACTTTTCTCCCCAATACGTACATCGATCGAAAACATTATGCTACGACAAGCTATTTCATCTCCCTTGATTAGCTGCACGTCAATATACAGTTTATTGTTGGTAAAAAGGGCAAGTAATGTTACGTTTATATTACAAATTGTTTAATAATATTATAGAAATCAATATGGAAAAAGAGAACAAATTTATTTATTTATTTGGTTGGTTACAGATCAAAGTATTGGGTCTATGAATCACGATTTAAGAATGCACGAAACTAAAAAAATGGAAGACCCAGTTATGTAAACAGCATGGTTTTAATAGTAATAGACAAAATCAATATACCAACACGCAACTAAGAATTGAAAAAAATTCCAAGAGCGAGTCGAACTCGCCCGTGGAGGGTTCCGCACGCAAGTAACATCAAATAAAATTATTTTTATTTACTTAGGCACCTGTTATAGCTTTAAATAAAAAATATGGTTCACCGTTTATGACATTCAGAGAAGACGGCCTAGAATTATCAATGATCAGGATCTTTCCGATCGCTTGATCCTTTGGGTTGCGAAGAGATGTGGCTTCGCTCTGTATCCTCTACCGCATATATCATGGGGAGTGTTCTGACGAGTTATTTGGGCTTGTTCCTGCGCTGCATTCCACTCACGTACTTCGAGCAGAATTCCAGATTTCACCCACACCATCTGGATACTTGAGATCTTCTACAGTTCTATTTTATAGACATTTTCTGCCGCGTACGATTAATTTGTGGAATCAGTTGCCATCGGAAACGTTTCCGAACGATATGACCTGGCATCTTTCAAAAGAGAGCGTTTCTTATATAAAGGCCGGCAGCGCATCCCTGCGACCTCAGCTGTTGCAAATATCCATGGCGGCTGACACTTTCCATCAGGTAACCGCATGCTCGTTTGCCTCCCTGTTTAAAAAAAAAAAAAAAAAAAAAAATACGTATAAAAAAAACTACACACCAAGAAATCGTTCAAAATAAACTTCGTTTTAGATATAGATTAGATTTTTTTTCAATTTATCAACCTCATAGTTTAGAAATTAGAGGGACACACACTTTTTTTCAACTTTGGAAGTGTCTCTCGCGCAAACTATTCAATTATAAAAAAATATATATTAGAAACCTCAGTTTCATTAAATTATTAAGATGTACACATTGATACCCCACATGTGAGTGTACCAGAAAAATTTTTGAGTTTCAGTTCAATGAGTAGGGAACACGAAAAAAAAATTTTTTTCGACTTCTTTATGAAACCTAATAGCAGTTCACGGAATACATATATATACTTAAAAATTGAATAGTGTTGTGCTTATAGTTCGGTGAAAAAATGATGTGTACATACGGAGTCGGACAGACAGACAGACTTGACGAATCTAAAAGGTTCCGTTTTTGCCATTTGGCTAACGGAACCCTAAAAAACAAGCAAAGTTGGATATTAACGTAGAACTAATTCACATTAAAGCTCGTTAGCATGCAATGGAGTGTGCAATGCCCGAGCCATCTTATACGAAAAAATCGTAATACAGATATTCGCTCGAGAATTAGGGTTACCGACAGTGCTATTAGAATCAAAACGCGTGGAAATGTACCAGTCATGTCTGCTGACAATCAAAATGTCGAAGAAGTTGAAACGACAATAATTTATATTCTTATTTGTTCTTTTTAAAAGTTATTATAAATAAATATCCACTACTTCACACAGCCATCTAGTCCCAAGTTAAGCGTGAAGCCGTATAAGGGTACTAAACAACGGATAAAACAAACTTATATATATTATTTGTTGTAAATACATACATATTATACATAGAAAAACCCATACCATTACAAACAACATGTTCATGCACACAAATTGTGTAATACTACCTAAATAAACTTTATACAANGGCCTTTCTCATTTTGCGCCAGATATCCCGGTCTTCTGATTTTCTCGTCCAGCCTCCACCAGTGACCTTTCGCAAGTCGTCGATCCATCGGTCCGGGCTTCCTACGCTCCGCTTGCCGAGACGCAGAACTGCCATTCCAGAATTTGATAACTACACTGTGGCGTGACTAGCGTATTGAAAAAGCTTTTAATTAATATTATATTAAGTAAAAAATATAAATGTAACTTAAAAATGTAGTAGCTATAAATGTAATTAACTTTTAACAGATTTGTTATTTCGAATTTTAAGAGCAATATTGGATAGTGCCTTATAAATATAAAATTAAATAATAATATGAGTAAATAAATATCCAGCGATATTCATACATATCACTTTATCAAGTACAAAAATACCAACAGATAAACATACTAATATACTTTTTTTGTAAATAACCACACATTAGACAATTGTCCACAAATGTTTGTAACGACTGCAAGGGGTTTGGGTCCGGAATATTGGGTGTAGTAAACGACTTATCAACATAAATGTAACGTTTTGCAAAACATTACATGTAAAAAGAAAACCAGTAAAGAAAAGAAAATTTAATTCCATTTTCCTGAATACAAAACTGGCAGGTATGAAAATGTCAAGCGGTGTAGCAGACGTTTCTTATCTTCTATCAGTTGTCATTTATTTTTCATACGTAATTTTTTACAATATGGCCACCATGCGGTGCGAGGTCAGGACACGTATGTCATAAAATATTCATTCCCACTGAAGGTTGGCTTTGTTTCACTTTTCATAATGAGTCATAAAACGCTATGCGGGCATTGCGAAAATTGTATTAGTGTAAAATGTTAGAAAAACTTACAATGAACAGAATTTGAGCTCCTAATTATTTTAACTGATATTGAAAACTTTGGATTGAAAATTCGAGAACACCGAAAAATGAAAACGAATCCAGAATTACATTTCAAAACTAAAAAGTGAATGATGAACAAAAATGACAATTTAATTTAAAAAAAAACAATAATGATATGCAAATGACTGTGCTAATTTGAAATCTATACCAGTAATTTGGTAGCTAAAATGTTTCTATAGAACCCTTTCTACCCTATTGATACGGGTAACTTCCACACAGACCTATTGAATCATCGCTCTTATACCCCTTTTTATAAGATCGCAAATAGAGACATTAACTTTGGTACACGTAACAAATCGATCAATGATAAATATGCATCGCAGGTGTCAGAATGAATCGACTTTTCTCCCCAATACGTACGTCGATCGAAACATTATGCCACGACAAGCTATTGTCATCTCCCTTGATTAGCTGCACGGTCAAGTATACAGTTTATTGTTGGTAAAAAGGGCAAGTAATGTTACGTTTATATTACAAATTGTTTAATAATATTATAGAAATCAATATGGAAAAAGAGAACAAATTTATTTATTTATTTGGTTGGTTACAGATCACAGTATTGGGTCTATGAATCACGATTTAAGAATGCACGAAACTAAAAAAATGGAAGACCCAGTTATGTAAACAGCATGGTTTTAATAGGTAATAGACAAAATCAATATACCAAACACGCAACTAAGATATTGAAAAAAATTGGCCAAGAGCGAGTCGAACTCGCCCGTGGAGGGTTCCGCAGCCGCAAGTAACATAAAATAAAATTATTTTTATTTACTTAGGCACCTGTTATAGCTTTAATATGAAAAAATAGTGGTTCACCGTTTATGACGTATAAAAAAAAACTACACACCAGAAATCGTTCAAACTAAACTTCGTTGTTAGATATAGATTAGATTTTTTTTCAATTTTATCAACCTCATAGTTTAGAAATTAGAGGGGGGACACACACTTTTTTCAACTTTGGAAGTGTCTCTCGCGCAAACTATTCAATTTATAAAAAAATATATATTAGAAACCTCAGTTTCATTATAATTATTTAAGATGTACACATTGATACCCCACATGTGAGTGTACCACGAAAAAAATTTTTGAGTTTCAGTTCAATGAGTAGGGAACACGAAAAAAAATTTTTTTCGACTTCTTTATGAAACCTAATAGCAGTTCACGACATATATATACTTAAAAAGTTTGAATAGTGTTGTGCTTATAGTTTCGGAGAAAAATGTGTGTGACATACGGAGGGTCGGACAGACAGACAGACTTGACGAATCTAAAAGGGTTCCGTTTTTTGCCATTTGGCTACGGAACCCTAAAAACTAGCAAACTTGGATATTAAACGTAGAACTAATTCACATATTAAAGCTCGTTTAGCATGCAATGGAGTGTGCAATGCCCCGAGCATCTTATTACGGAAAAAATCGTAATACAGATATTCGCTCGAGAATTAGGGTTACCGACAGTGCTATTAGAATCAAAACGCTGGTGTGAAATGTACCAGGTCATGCCTGCTGACAATCAAATGGTCGAAGAAGTTGAAACGAACACAATAATTTATATTCTTATTTGTTTCTTTTTAAAAGTTATTAATAAATAAATATCCACTGACATTCACACAGCGCCATCTAGTCCCAAGTTAAGCGTGAAGCCTGTATAATGGGTACTAAACAACGGATAAACAAACTTATATATATTTATTTGTTGTA
Source organism: Leucinodes orbonalis (assembly GCA_019425675.1). Lineage (NCBI taxonomy): Eukaryota > Metazoa > Arthropoda > Insecta > Lepidoptera > Crambidae > Leucinodes > Leucinodes orbonalis. The sequence goes on along the minus strand of PQWD01001406.1, from coordinate 133,485 downwards.
AATACATACATATTATACATAGAAAAACCCATACCATTACAAACAGACATGTTCATGCACACAAATGTTGTGTAATTACTACCTAAGATAAACTTTATACAATGTTCCTTTAAATTACGTAATATTTTGTATGACGCCCGTCTATTGTGAGGTGGGCGTTAATATCGCATCACAGTCTCCGACTATTGCATTAACGCTTAATATATATATATATATATATATGTGATAAAAAATTGTACAGATTAAAAAAAACGCTCCAACAGAATGGAAACCTCGTTCAGTCAGGCGTACTGTGGGTCGTCCTGCAGCCCTATGGACAGAGGATTTAAGGAACGCTGGTCATGTTAGTTGCAAGCTGCTTGAGACTGGAATCAATGCCGATCACTGGAAGACGCCTAGGATCAGTATTGAGCAGTGGGCTGATTGGTAAAGTGCTTCCGTGTCTTATATAAGCGAACATTGACTTTATACGAGAAGGGCTAAGCACCCCACTTAATGTAATTCATCATCATCATCATCATCATCAGCTCATTAAACGTCCCCACCGAGGGGCACGAGTCTACCCGTATAGGGTGATTAGGCCTTAGTCGTCCACGCGGGCCCAGTGCGGATTGGACGACTTCACACACAACCTTCGAATCTCTTCGCAGGCGTGCATCAAGGTTTCCTCACGATGTTTTCCTTCACCGTAAGAGCGTCGGATAACGTACATATATTTTTCGAAAATTCGAAAACGCATTGGTACGTGGCAGGATTTGAACCTCAGCCCTCCAGGTAGGAGGGCGACAGTCCACACCATTGAGCCACCGACGCTCTCTTAATGTAATTATTTCTATGAAAATTTTCCCTTTTCCACTGTAGCTGTCAGACTACGTTTTCAGGAAAGTCATGAACGTAAGAAAATTGTATATTCCCATATATATGGGTAAGGTATTTAGATAAACACCGCCTAAGTGGTTCATAAGCGAGCTTCATATTTCGTTGCACCCGTAGACGAGACTTAGCTCCGACGTGCAAATACTGTAACAATGGCTGGGAAACAATACACATAATTTGTAATGTCGGATAGACAAGTGACTTGGTGGTTTTGCGCGAATAATGGACGTGATTGTATGAAAATACTTAGAAATAGCAATTGAGAATGTGAAAATCTGGTTCTAAGCAAAAGTTCTAATATTACAATGACATTGCACATACCTAGATGTTGTTCTGTAGTAAGTAAACTATTTGAAAATAGTACGAACGTTGTTAATTCTAAAATTATAATGTTATTTAGTTACGTCTAACTTATGCTTTTCTGTTCGTTAATAAAAAAGTTTACTTGTTATTCCCACAAGACAATGTAACTATAATTTTTTTTTGTACAGCACCAATACATTATTATAGCAAACATCCTTAATTTATCCCATAAAGAACTAGGATCGACTATTTGCTTTTCAGGTTCGGGTACTCTCACTCAAGTAATGTAATAATTTATTGCAAAATTTTTGGTAAGCACTCATTTTAATCATAATTTTAAATGTTATATTGGACCTGCATCAATAAAGTTTGATAATTTAGTAATATCGTCAAATTGTTAAGTGTATAATTTGTTCCCCAAGCATTACACCCTGGACGTTTTCAAGTGAAGAAGTTTTGGGGAATCCCACCACAATTCTGCCAGAACATGTTTTATCGATTTAATTTAAATATAACGGTACAAATGTGATTTAACAACAGTTTTCACAACAAAATATTCACAAGTCAATACATCTGTACGCGAGAATCCCCGTCTTCCTCTGTAATCGTATCACAACAGAGCATCAGTCACCTCGCGCAATATTCATTAAGCGTAGTCACTATTAATTCGCTAGCGCTTGTGTGCGCTATTGTACTTAGGTATCCCGTTGCAGCGCTATTTTGGTTAGGGTTGCAAGATGTAAATAATTTCCTTGGCTAACTCTGTGGGATACCGCATACCACAAAACTGTTCCAGTAGTTTTCAGTTTAAGCTAATAACTTTCTACTACATAGAATACAAGGCCGTCTCCCTAAGCATAGTTATATAAGTAATATGTCAGATCGGCATTGAATGAGACTAACAACTGATAGACAGTTTTTATTCTCCATCAATGCCGCACTGCGTGCATCACCCGAGGGAACAGATGTTAGCTCTTTTATACCCGGTAATTTTACTAGCCTGCATCCCGAAACACAGAAGTGTAAAACACTTCTATCTCACGGGATGAAATCTGGCACTGCGGTGGTACCTATCTAGACGACTTAGTACCGAGTCTACCACTTAGTACCAACGTTCAATGTGGATTGTTGGGAAATAAGACTACCGTTTTAAGATAGTAGCCAGTATGAATCATTCAACGGAGCCTTTGTTCAGCCGTAGTCGTTACATCCGTTCAGTTATATCCTTTCATACATTCTTCTCACAGTTTCACTTCATCCATACAAGAAGGAAAACAAAAGAAAGTAATTTATTGAACTCAAAAAGTGATAACCAACACTAGTGATAATAAGTAACAAGCACCACATAAGAACTAAAAAAATCACTAGAAAAAGATATTGAAAAATACTTAATTTTGGCCCAAAAAGACCACAAGGTAAGGCAATTGGTAAACTCGAGCTACTCAGCTCGGTCTCTTAGCTGCTTTCATAGCTAAGTTATTAGCATAAACTATCTCCAGCTGTAGGTCTAGACCAGAATGCCGATCTTACACTGACATGCACATGAATCAGCATTACGTGACCTTGACACTATTGCATACATCATCGGCTGCGTTGTTGTCATCATGCATTCTTGACATGGTGACAAACATGTGACTGAACTAGAAACTTACGTGACTGATGACCTTCATGATTTAGCAATGAAAATTGAACAAGAAGGTGAAACAAGGTTATTGATGATATTATATGGGATTTATAATTTAAATAAATATTCTAACAAAAGCGTTCATCAATCTAGTGTACCTACTTCTTCGTAGAACTTGTCAAAGTTGATTACTATGAAAGTAGTGTAACTGATAAAATTAAATGCGTAATAAATGTATATGACTTTTCTATTTATGATAGATAGGTGATTTGTATGGTACTGGCTTTCGCTTATAGTACACAAATGATCAGATTTAAACTTAGAAGGATTTTACAATCTGTGATTTACTATTGCAGATCGGAAGTATAGAAAAAAATTAAAAACTTCCAAGCTGTGCTAAAATTCGTCAGCTACTAAAACCTTACCCAAGTCATCGGTCCACCTGATAATCTCATAAAAATACCACAATTGTGCGATTCTTGAACCATTCCTTTCTATGGTACAACATCTATGCATGTGCGCATGTGCATGTTACAATATTATATTGAAGTTAGATGAGTGACAAGGGCTCACAGAAAATCAGCATCAGGATCCCATTACCGGGCCAGGGCACATGCAGTGTGTCCAATTACTTTGGACATCGTAGTACAGAGGTGTGATCTTGTTAATATTTTTTTATTATTTTCTATTTTGTGTATACATTTTGTTCTGTTTGTGTTGCATTGTCTAAAATACAAAATTATTTCTTTCTTTCTTTCGATCTATATTTATGTTTGAGACACTTACAAAATTTATCTCTATAATACGATATTTATCGCTAATTCAGAAAACGGTTACAACCCTACATTGCAACATTCGTCCAGCCTTGCCCATGAAGCCAATGATTAATCGCCAGCGTGAAGCGCCGGTAATACCGCAACTGAACTGTATCGCGAAAAACTATGGAAACTGAGTTTAATTAAATTGATACGTCAAAACAACGTTCCAACACCCGCCTTTCGCCTGTTCCACGTTTTATTTGCAATACTGTATTTTTCAGACTGCTGCCAACATTTGTTCTGGATTAATATAAAACGTAGATTATATGTTTGAGTTTTTTTTTAAATGGCAGTAAATTCAGATATCAATTTTGTTTGAAATTAGACATATATTAGAACCTATTCGAGCCTATGCATTACATTATCGAAACTATACAACGAACAAAACTTTTTGTTACGTTTACTGTAATAGTACAAAGTAGCAGTTAAAAAGAAAAATAGTAACAAACATATTTTTTTCGGTAACTGTACATATTGTCAATAAGAAGTACGTAGGGATGTACGAGTTTGCAGCAGTGGTAAATTTCCATTTGGAACTGTAAGCACTATCACTGGCCCAAAGTTAATAATAATAATACCATGGTCAACAGCTTGGCAATATGTGCAGATATTAAAAATACCCAAGATCCCCAAGTTCATAAAAGCCTCAACCTAGCAAAAACAGGTCAATTAAAATCCAAACTTGAACTAGAAAATACTCCTTTTATTTATTAGGTCAAGACTTGAATAGTTAACAGATGCTTCATTTCTCCATTTATACATTTTAAAATAACTGCATGCACGTAACGTATTTTTTCCATAGTAAAGTGTATATGCAAGCAAATAAATTCCAATGCTGCATTACTTTTGGTTAAATCACTGAGGGAGATGTTAGCATTTACAACACTCGAAATAAAAAACCCGTTCCTTTTTCATCTTTGAATTAGAAATAGGCTATGAAAGCAATTTTGTACTGCTAACTAAGCGTTCATATGATATTCTGTAATATAAAGATAGATACGCCACCCGTGCCTTAAAAACGAACCGCCAAAGAGAATACAGTTGTAGGCTCTATTTGAGGTAAATCTACACTCACTCGAAATATGTATGTGTGCTGTCGCTGAATTCAGAACACTTTTTCTATTGTTTTGTGAGCATATCACGAATCTATACTTTTACATAATTGGCTAGCTTTAACATTTAACGATGTACCACGAAAAAATCGAAACACACATTAGTTAAATTTAAGTGATCATCCCCGACCCCTTTGAATGAATCAACAAAACACTTCCCTGTTTCAGTGCTCATTTGAATATAATCACTTCGCCAAACCCGACTCTGATTATTAAATTCTTCTGTGTGGTTACCAACCAAATTGACCGTGAGAAGTGTTCAAACACATTTTATATTAACATAATCGATTCAAGACTATAGTGTGAATGTCAACGTTGGTGCATTCACGTGATTTGCATGTGAAATCCATAGTTTCTAACGATTGACAGTTTAACAAGTGTATTGTTGTCACATGTCTTATCCCGTGTTGGATGTGTTTACCATCACGTTTGTTTTATAATGGCAAGATCATCATACAGTGTTTTGCGAGATGTGTACTTCAATTTTATTACCTACACAGTTACCGCATATAACATTAGGCTCACAACGTAGTTTATGTTCTACGTCATTGTGGTTGGTTTTCGCACTTAATCCTTGAATGTGACCAAAAAGTAGTCCATATTCATCTTTTTAAACAAATAAAACCAAGAAAAACATATTTTTCTTGTTCCATTAGCTACTTACCAAAATAGTCTCGGTCAAATCGGTTCATCCATTTCAGAGATTATCTGGAACAAACAGACAGACAAAAATTATAGAAAATGTTCATTTGGTGTATGAGTATGTACCGTATATATAGTCATATGCATAAGATAAAAAAATTCAATATTGCAAATAGACTCAACTATTTTATTTATATGTATAGATTGCATTATGTACATAGCCGAACTGAATGTTAGTGACACGATTCTGATTAACTTCTTTAAAAAAAGAAGAGAGATATTCTCATACAAGATTATTAAAACATATACTTTTATAAGTACCTAATATACAAAATACTAATAAAATCAATACAAATAAAATATGTGAATTATTTATATTGTCAACAACCACATATTGTACCAAACAAATACAATGCATTTTGATTCTAACCGCACAACCGGCACGAAATTCTAGAAACGTTTCAAAATCCAGAGACAAGACTAAATCCCCTCGGATGCATTCCTGTATAAAATCCTCATTTAGACCCCAATGAAGTGAGATTGCGGCCGCATCAAGATTTGCATTCTTCCCACCTTCTGGTGCAATTTGAATAATTCGTCCTTGACAAATGTTATCGTATTAGAATACGGCATTTCTCTCGGACAAACATCTAATTGACTGTGAGAATGACTTTTTTGTATTTGCATATTTTTACAATGGTATCTCTAGTAGACAAGTTTTTGCAACTGAAGACATCAGGTGATGCAAGGTGCAAGCAAATTTGCTAATGCAAATTCAGAGAAGCTATCGACGTATTCAAATTAGGAGGATTATCGACGATTGCAGTGTACACTGTGAGAATATTTGCAAATTGAGTTTCCCAAAAGATGTCTTCTGCAAATGCATTTTTTTATTGTATTATTATACATTATTTCGATTTGATTAAATGTTTACGTCGATATCGAGGAGGTACATAATAAAAAAACAAAATATAAAACTGATTCTCTGTTACGTCGCTATGAGCTCAACTTTGCCTGAACGGAAGTTGTTGGCATTCTTATGAAATGAGTTTCTCAGTAAACAAAACGTGTTACGTAGGTTTGACTTAAAATGTTACCCGGCAGAAGTAAAAAAAGTAAAGTTCGTTTGTTATGTTATAAAATTATAACGAACATTATTTAATATAGTTCTTATTTATTAACTTTACATATACGCAAGAATTGATATAATAATTTTTATTTGTACTATTTAAGCACACACAATAATAATTTATTACTATGTTATATTATTATGTATTGTATATATGCAATTATCATATTGAATTTTTGCAGACATAATAATCGAGTTTTAGTGACATACATTCATTTAGTTGGATTGTTTTTTATGAATGAATAATCAGACTGGTCATCCAACCAATTAAGTACACATTATTCGTCGTGCATTATTCCTGTTTTGACTCGTAGACCTGAGACTCAGTTTTCCTCAAATCCGAACCTGTTTTGGTCACGCCCAGTTTCATTGTGGCTATCCTTTTTCGGCCATCTAATGACCAGGTCAGTTATATTATGGTTTTTTGCTAGCTCCAGCGAGCGAACGGTAATAAATATGGATGTTTTTTTCTGCCAATGAGTCATCGTTTAACAACCTATGTAGACGATATAATAGTCGGGAGTAATGCTTTAAAATGATTGTGTGGTTTTTCGTAGTTTGCAATTTACTCTTAAAAATATTTTAAAGATTTTTTAACATAATCTGATTTTAAATGGTAAAGATTTCTTGATTAGAGGCCCAACTAGTGGTACAATCCTACGGCGAAAACAAAAACATTTTGAAAACCGATTATCATGCCTTTTTATTAATCACTAGAATCACATTACACTTTTAGTTTAAAAAGTATTTACTATGTAATTTTGGGTTAAACAAGATAAATACAGTACCTATGTACTTACCTTAATATATTAACGTATTGCTGCATTCCTCTTATAAAGAGTATCTAAATCATATAAACATTGATCTCAAGCCTACACTGAGGTAGTGGTTGCATTAAGCAGAAACAGTTTAAGTCGATGACTCACAGACTTATAACAAGTGTAGCATCCAAACACACTTAATTTCGCTTTCCTATACAAATTTGCAGCGACGATGATACTTAAGAAAAAAGTTCAACTACCAATATTGAATCTTATTGCACGAAAGTTAAGGTCAATAATTTAAAATCAGCTTATGTGTATTTATGACGTTATTCAGTCTATGTTTACGTAAAGAGCACCCAACGCTCAATGGCGCAGGTGTCCTCGGAACAAAAGGGTTCGGTTCGATCCCTGCCACAACTACGGTGTATAGCGATTGATGAAAAAACGAACAAAAACATGACACTAACAGGGGTCTTGCTTGAGTTTATAGTACGCTTTCTGATTCCGATTATTAAGGTTCAGTATACACATTTTGTTACAGACTTACCTATACATGTATAACTTACTACTCTCGTAATTAAAACGGGTGTTCATATTTAAACTGAGAACAAATATTTTATTATGCAATATTGAATTTTTTGTACTCAAGACTTATGTGCTTGTTTTTCTCATAATTAGTTTTTTTTTATCCTTTATAGGCAGACATTTGACCGCCATCTCACCTGATGGTAAGTGATGATGCGGCCGAAGATGGATCATGCCTGCCTAGAAACAGCCTATTCACTCTTGCCTTGAAGACGGCCAGGTTGTAATGATCGGGAAACACATAAGGAGGCAAAGAATTCCATTCCTTTGCGGTGCGCATTAGGAATGAGGCACCAAAGCGGGCTGTGTTATTTTATGTGAAAATGATTAAGTTTTTGAGAAATATGCAATGTTTGTTTAAATCAATTTTGTTATGATTTTGGTAATTACTTATGCAATATTATATTTTTGTTTCATTGGTATATTCCAGTTTATTAAAGACATTTCCTTTTTCAATTGATGTTAAATATCTCTGTAACTACAATCAAATAGAGTTGGTAATGTAAACTTGTTGTCAAGAATTTATTATATTTCAACAAATTGATTACATACTTAAAACCCATTATGTGCGACTGCTCTTCAAGTAAATGTATTACAGTAACACGATCTATACAAAAAAATCAGTCATTACTCACCCAAAGAGGTTTTAATGGAAACAAACGGTACCCCAAAAGGTGAAAAGGCAAAAACTTGGCTCGCGTCCGAGCCAGGCAAAACTGTGGAGTCACTGTCATCAATCAATTAGCCATTATAGTGTAGACTAGACATGGTATAGTCAACGAAGAATGGACCAATGAAATTGTTTTTTACTTGGCATCGTTATAAAAAAGGAGAAAGCCGAACTATCTTTTAAGGATATCACCTATAAAACACTTATTTCTTCCGGTAAAATTAGGTTGGTCTATAATGTTGGGTAAAATCAGGATGGTTGCCTCAATTTTTTAGTTTTTTAACTGTATTATTATTATACTGTTTTTATTTTTCGATTCGAATCTGTCATGGTTAGGTACCACGATATCACTTACCATCGAACGAGCAAATTGATAATGATTTTCATGTCTTATGTATCTAAGACCAACCAAAATTTTTCAATGAAATAGATTTAAAATCAGGATTGGAGTTCAAACACGAGATTATATCTTATCTATATAATAACAATAAGTTGTAGTAAGAAATCTCGTGTATTTATTTTTTCGTCAAACGCGCGATTTTTAAACAAATAAGCGGCACGCCGTTTAGTGTTAACTTGACTCGCCAATAGCCAACTAGTACAATACATGTTTTTCCTATGATTACACTCTTCGTTTATTATTATTGTTATGGCAATAAAAAAACTTGCAACCTGGTGTAGGCATTTTTATTATGGTCCTTAATTTCAGAATAAAATAAGATTATAGTTTATACCCGTACATAAATATATTCAGAAATTTTAAGATTCTTGTATACTAAAAATACACGTGATTGAAGGGGGGGGTGGTCTTATACCTCACTACGTGATTAATGGACGGCCCCTAAGCTTTTCAATATATTTCCACATATTATACAATTAGTCTACATATTTCACAACCAATTTCATCCTAACAGGTGAGGTTAACTTTTAATATCACTCTGTTTACAACCTATCCACAAAAAGGTTGAGACTAAAACTTTTTACCATATTAATCGCCCGCCGGATTGCAATTTACATACAGACAGACACGGCGACCTTAATTTGAAAATAATAACGTCTGGACCGGACGATTCGTCACACCGATCGTTTTTCGATATCGAATTATTGAGACTCATATCTATTGGGTAAGGTATTAAGATATCTTGCATATAACTTTTGTGTTGGAAACATGAAACATTGAGAAAATAAGTTTTATTTAGAACTGACTTCTGTTGTTGGCCGCAGAGGGCCTTTACAGATTCACCGGGCAATTAGCGAGCGCAGTTGGCTCTCAGCCTTAAAATTTACACGAGTTTGTAAATTGGGACTCGAACCTCGGTTTAGGGCGTTGCGGGGGGAGGAGAAAATGAGAATCGCTTGTTGTCGATAACAGAAATTCCACCTATAAAGATTTACGTATCGGATAGTCATGCTTCTGCATGGGTCAGCTCGATCAAAGCGTTGCCAATGTGATTGATGTTGTTCCGCAAAATGAGGTTACCGGAGGCCCAAAATCCATCTTTCTCCCCTTTATTTTCTAATTCTTAAAAGTTCGGCAATGCTCCTTCGCAGTTGCAGTGTTCTGAAACTTTTCATGAGTTATATCGTAATGTTATGCTATTTTGAGCATTGCGCCCGTCAAAGGTGATAGCTTTCAAGGTCTCTTGTAAACAGCAATGTAACGTGCTACATATGTTCTTCCCAGACCAGATGTCCCAGAAATGTGTTAACGATACAACAAAATATATAATTAAAAATATCTTTGTATATTTTCTATGCTGTTTCAGTGAACACTGGTCCTTCACGTCAATGGATACCGAGAATTGAATATGGCTTGCTAAATTGCCTTCGAAATACGGTTTCTGTTTGCTTTGTGGCTGGTTACAGGAATTCCATTCGAAAATCGCTTTTCCTCGTAACGTATTTTTTTCACCAATCTATCGTATGGAAATGTAATTAGTGAGCTTTCCCGTGGCCTTTTCCATCTAAACAATTTCGGTGTTGAATTAACAATTCAAACGAAATGATGTATGAGGTAATTTTGTACTCATGTACGCAATATCTGAGTATAATATTAGAAAATTACTATTAATAATTGAAATATAATGTCCCCAACATAACAAAAGTCTAATTCAAATAAAAACATTAAAATAAATCGAAAGTTTTTAACATAAATAAGCAGCAATTAAGAAGATACATATAAAAATTTACTACTCGTATTTTTACCTTATGACATTAGGCAATAATTATCAAATTAAGTCCAAGCAATTTAATCCTTCCACTTTTACAAGTTAAGTCGAAGGCATGAAAACCTGACTTTTAACATTTCAAACAATTTGTTAAAGCGGTTGCTGTCTAAACAAGCTATCAAAACAATTGCAACAAGGCAACGTTGCACTTCCCATTTTGCTGGCAACAACCTTGTTTACCAACACCGAACAATAAACACGCTGTAAACATAAACAGCGAGGGTACACGCGCCTGCAGAACTGGCGCCATCTTTAATTGAAGTTTATTTCAGTTTCGTCGCGAAATTAACACCTCTGTTACACCTTAGTGTTGCAGTTAGCTTAATAATGGCTTCTTTGTCTAGAGATGGGATAAATTGAATGTGAAATTCAATAAGGGAGTATTGTTTGTGGTTCAAAGAAGAAGTGACTTTTTGAATACGTAATACGGTCACATTTTGATTTATAGATTTTTATGAGAATAGCAAACGGACTATCTAATTGACGGTAAATATTGTTACTGATTTTATTTTATATTGGTGTACGGAAGAATCAGGACACTCACCTGATGGTAAGTGATACGTCTGACCATGGCAGAGCGTCATTGAATGAGACCAACAACTGATCAAAATGTTTTTGATAACTTATGGCACAACTATTTAAAGGTATGTTAGGGATTTTACTACCCAATACTTATCCTTGTTCTTTTGCTGCTCTAGATTAATATAAGTCGAAAATAAGTTGGTTAGTTTGGCATCGTTGCAAAATTTAAATTGGTTGGTGTTGGTACGATCTTATGATTGTAGCCAAGACCGACGTCTTAATGTGTTTTCCCAATCAAGGACTCATCATTATTCGGATAATCAGGTGAAAAAGTCTGCAATGTTCTCACCAAACTCGGAGAACTCACATCAAGTGGCTTTTAACTATACGATCTTTCGAGATGTTATGTCGCTAAAATACCTATAACCTAGGTCACACCTCTAAAGTTACCGACATAGCCAGCCGGATCACCAAGTTGAAGTGGCAGTGGGCTGGTCACGTATGTCGCAGAACCGATGGCCATTGGAGCAGACGAGTTCTGGAGTGGCGACCGCATCTTGACAAGCTTGTCGGACGCCCTCCGGCCCGATGGACCGACAACTTGCCAAAAGGTCGCTGGTAGAGGCTGGATGAGGAAAGCGGACGACCGGGATATCTGCCGCAAAATGGGGAAGACCTATGTCCAGCAGTGGACTGCGATAGGCTGATAAGAGAGAGAGGCTGACGCTCTAAGCATGAAGGCACAAATAATGAACGGATCTTATATCGGATGAGTAAATAAAAATATAATAGTGTCAAAGTTTTCTTTGATATTGCGATAACTGGCATCGCCACGCCACGCCACGCCAACAAAAGGTGGTGATGCCTATTTTCGACATTTACAGCACAATTTTTAATAAATTGCCTTCACTTTTATATTCAAGTGTTAAAATAACAAATTAGCAGCAGATATCCAGCAGTGCTGAGTGTTATTGCAGACTGCAGGTGCAGTGAGAGCTGCAAATTCGTTCGCGTTGATGTAATTTCAGCTAAGTGTTGGCTTAATTTAATGTCTCCGGTAAATTTGTTCTTGGAAATTTTACAAGTAATAACAGAAAGCCCGGCAAGGACGTCGGAAAGTATTCAATTTGAACGTGCTTTTGTTTCAATATGAGTTTATTAAGGTTTTTTTTGTAATATTATTTGTAGTTGATTATAATGCTAAGTAGATATCAGTTGAAGGGTATATTCTCTGATAAAAGCGTTAGATGACTTAAGGAGTGTTCAAGTATTATGTAATGCAAATTTTGAAGATGTTAACCCCCCTCCCCTCAAGTAATACACAGTGACTAAACATAGCAGATTTCCTCACGGTGTTTTCCTTCAACGTAAGATCGTTGGATAAACGTACATACAATTCCAAAATTCGAAAAAGACGTTCGAACCTGCACCCTCCAGTTCGGAAAGCAGCAGTCTAGACCAATGAGCCACCGACGCTCATCATAATTATTATATTAATTCATATGAATGGGCGTCTTATTGAGATTGCTAGCTACAACTCACATATGTTTCCAAATATAGTATTTAACAATAATGAACACAAATATTCAAAAACGGCTTGGTGACGGGCAACACATCAGAGGACACACTCTCATAAAACGTTACCTAGAACTGCTATGTCCAAATATCATGCCAATCGCAGATATTGTGTCAAAAAACCTCCCCTATAATGTTAGGTGGACATCGACTGGCTGCTACTCTCTCTTACTCTCTTCAACCTATTGCAGTCCACTGCTGGACATAGGTCTCCCCCATTTTGCGCCAGACATCCCGGTCCTCCGCCCTCATCCAGCTTCCACCAGCGACCTTTCGCAAGTCGTCGGTCCATCGGGCCGGAGGGCGTCCTACGCTACGCTTGCCAAGACGCGGTCTCCACTCCAGAACTCGTCTGCTCCAACGGCCATCGGTTCTGCGACATACGTGACCAGCCCACTGCCACTTCAACTTGCTGATCCGGCGGGCTATGTCGGTAACTTTAGTTCTCTTACGAATTAAATCATTTCTATCTTATCCCTAAGAGAGACTCCAAGCATAGCTCGCTCCATTGCGCGTTGAGTGACTTTGAACTTGTGAACCAATCCCGCAGTCAGTGTCCATGTCTCAGCTGCGTATGTTAGTACGGGTAGGACGCATTGCTCAAAGACTTTCGTCTTTAAGCATTGCGGAATAGTTGACGTTAGACATGACGTAGCTTACCGAATGCCGCCCAGCCCAACTGAATCCTCCTACTAGCCTCCCTCTCGAAGTTATGCCGGCCAAGTTGGATGGTTTGGCCCAGGTAGATATACTCCTGCACAACCTCGAGACGGACGCCATCGACGCATATCGGTTGTGGCATGACACGACTGTTGAACATGACTTTCGTCTTGTCCAAATTCATGCCAAGCCCAACTCGTCGGGAAGATTCATTAAGGCTGTTCAGCATCTCCGCAAGCTCTTCCGATGACTCTGCCACGATGACGATATCGTCAGCAAAACGAAGATGAGAAATATACTCTCCATTGACGTTGACGCCTCGTTCAGACCAGTCCAGGGTCTTGAAGACATCCTCCAATGCGTTTGTGAACAGTTTCGGGATATAACATCCCCCTGTCTCACACCACGACGCAATTGGATGGGTCTTGTCCGCTGGTCTTGGATCTGAACGGTCATCGTCGCTGCGTTGGAGAGACACTTCATCACCTCGATATATCGCCAGTCGATACCGCATCGCTGCAGAGCCTCCAGAACAGCCCAGGTTTCGATGGAGTCGAAGGCTTTCTCGTAGTCCACAAATGCCATACACAGCGGCTGGTTATACTCTTCGGTCTTCTGTATAAGCTGCCGAACAGTATGGATGTGGTCCACGGTGCTGTAGCCTTTTCGAAACCCAGCCTGCTCCGGTGGTTGGAATTCGTCAAGTCTTATGGCGAGACGGTTCGCTACAACTCTGGAAAACAACTTATAGACGTGGCTCAGAAGCGCTATCGGTCTATAATTCTTCAAGAGAGTTTTCACCCTTTTGAAGAACAAGACGACAACACTTCTGGACCACGCCTCTGGTGTAGTTCCTTGGTGGATGACGGCATTAAAGAGCTCACTAATGCCCTAAGGACGGGCTGTCCACCGGCTTTTAGGAGCTCTGTCGTAATACCGTCATCCCCGGGGCCCTCCCATTCCTAAGTTGCTCCAGGCTGCACTAATCTCGCTAACGTCAACATCCGGGATATCCTGCGTATAATGGCGCCTTAGTGGGGCACGTGGATCTTCGGTGTCCTCGGTCTGTGGCTGATGAGCGCTCGATGAATACAGTCGTCCATAGAATTTCTCAACCTCTTCCAGGATCTGTGGGCGAGTCGCAAGTAATTGCCCATCTGCTGTCTTAAGCTTAACCAGATGGCTCTTCCCAAGTGGTTTTTGGAAAACTTTGGGCCCCTGTTCTGTTCAATAAGGTCCTTAATGAACCTTGTATTGAAACAGCGGAGGTCCCTGCGAACGAGTTTTCGTATCCGCTTGGAGAGAGCCTGATATTCCGGCGAAGCAACAGCAGCAGATGGCATCTCGCGTCTCAGCCTCATCAAATCCAGGGTTTCGGGAGAAAGTTTGGACGACTTAGCTCGTTTCATCGGCGGGAAATGCCTGCGACCCAGTGTACACACCGCCTTCACCACGTTGTCGGTTATCTCGTCCACGTCGCCAGTGGTTTCCAGCGAGTCGAATCGATTTTGAAGTTCCAATTGGAACTGTTCGGACCCACGTGTATTTGGAGCGGCGTAGGTCTGAGAGTAGATTTTATTAAGCGAGACCGTTCGGCCTGAAAACATATATTCAAAGTGCCTCGGACAAGTCGGTGATCACTACCGGTTTTAAACCTGTTGACCACTGAGACATCTTTAAATATATGTCGCTTATCCGCCATAATAAAATCTATCTCGTTCCTTGTCACAGTGTTCGGGCTCTGCCAGGTCCATCTTCTCTGAGGCTTCTTCTTAAAGAAAGAATTCATCAAGAAAAGCCCCTCCATTTCGAGGAAGTTGACCAGCATCTGCCCCCTGTGATTCCTGCGCCCCAATCCATGAAGTCCGATTTTCGATTCGCCGCGTTCTTGTACTCCCACTTTAGCGTTGAAGTCCCCCATAACAACATTGTAGAAGGTCGAAGTTGTGCCATGTATGGCTCTGGAGATATCCTCATACACGGCTTCAACCTCTTCGTCAGAGTGTGACGAGGTCGGCGCATATACCTGTACCACCTTCAGGGAGTACCTGTCGGTGAGTTTAAGTACAAGGTACGCTACCCGGTTCGACACACTACTGATTTCCACAACGTTGCTGACAAGGGACTTGTGAACCAGAAAACCGACACCACCCTGGGAAACCCTATCACCTTCTCGGAAGTAGAGCAAGTTTCCGGAGTCCAGGGTCATCGTGTCCCCCTCTCTTCGGACTTCAGATAACCCCAGTATGCTCCAGTTAATATGACTTAGCTCTTCTTCTAATTCGGAGAGGTGATGGTCCAGCCGTATCGTGCGTCCATTGTACGTAGCCAAATATAGTTTTTTGTGGCAGCCTACCGTAACCCGGGGATTCTTCGCACCCCCCGCCCCACCGTGACCGCGACCGCTGCCGTGGTCGGGAATAGTGGGGCTGCCGGGAACTGGGGGCCGATTTTGGTTGGCGCTGCTCATGGGGGGTTAATGCCCATAGTCACCACGCTGGGCAGGCGGGTTGGTGACCGCAGTGTGAACCAGTACGCAGGATGGCGCTGCTGCCCACCATCCGGTATAAAAACCCTTAGTCGGCTCCTACGACACCCTCGGGAGGAGTAGGGGTGGGGACACATGTATTCTATTTTGCCGTCCCCACACGCTGCTACAGTAGTTCTAAATGTGTCTTTAGTTATGTGTTTTATATATATTATTTTACAAAACAATCGTAAAAGCATTTCATAATTAGAACAGAATAACATCTCAGACGTTTATAGCTTCGGAAGTCGTAATGTATATTTATACCTTTTCTAATTTCCCTATAAAATAATAGGCGGCTTTTACGACATTTAAATCGGTTTGAAGAAAATTTGGTCATTTCAGAAATGGAACCATCAAGCATTACATGAAAATAGACCTTCGTTGACTTACGTTTAGGATGTTTTTTACAAAGATGATGCGTTAGCATTAATTCGCGTTTTAATGTTACTTCTTTTAAACTGTACTTATTTTCAAAACTGCATCTACGGTATAAGTGTTATTCTTAAAAGCATTATACTCAAAATATGCCAACGTCGCAGTCATTAGTCGAATTTGCCTAAAATTGAGGTTGATTAGCAGTGGACACTTATTATATATTAAACGCATTTCTTTAGTTCGGTATTCATCAGTATTTTACCTCCGTAACTTACTTGCAGAATCAAAGTTTTCTCTAAAGGGCTTTACAGATAATTAGCGAAGACATGTCTGCGATGGAAATTTTGTACTCGTATATCTATTACTTTCCAAAAGTATTTTTTACGTATCAACATGTTACCAGTTCATATCATATATATTATTTATTTCGTCCGGAATGAATCTGCTAATAAATAAATAAAATAATATCAACATCACGACAGCTATAACCACCACAGCTGGTCTAGCATATTATCAAAAGTAATTTTATGTATGGCACCAGAATTCTCCAGGATACCCCAGAAGTAAGTGAAAAAGGTACGGTGATAAAAATAAAAACTGACTCCCATTTGAATATTTAATTGTCAAGAGACTTGACTTATCAAAGTAATTGTTGATTAAGCACATGTAATTTTCATTGCATTTGCGATTTCAATGTATTTTTATCTCTGTAATTTTAACAATTTCAGTTTGGTTGGGTAAAATATATGAACGAGGAAATTATATAAATGTAATCTCTTACCGAGACTTTGTATCCATAATTCCACTAAAACCGTAGTATTCAGTCATACATTTTTCTCGTGTAAGCTCTGATAACTCGTCAACATTGTACGCTGCAACTTTTGTCAGTTCATTAATTTTCTCACACATTAAGAGCGCCACTTCAATAATGCAAAAGACTTAAATTGTGGCCACGAATACAGCGATTTGTTATGATTTACTTGTTTTTTTGCCGTGAGATGACAATTAATTAGAATACAATTATTACTACACATCGTATTATCAGCAGTAGCTCATTAAACGTCCACAACGAGGCGCACGGGCCTACCCGTTAAGGGTGTATAGGTCTTAGTCGTCCACGCGGGCCCAGTGTGGATTAGCCGAGTCCACGCACAACCTTTAAATCTCTTCGTAGGCGTGCGCAGATTTCCTCACGATGTTTTCCTTCACCGTAAGAGCGTCTTATAACGTACATATGATATCTAAAATTCGAGAAGACCGTATGTGGTCGGATTTGATCTCTAGATTGGAAGGCAACAGTCCACACTAAAGAGCGACCGATTCTCTAACTCTTCGTCTGGGTGCTGTAAAATGCAGTTTAGTAACAAAACATTTAGCAGAGAACGGGCGGCGCTCTTTCATTAATCCTGGTAATTATTGTTATCTCTAGTAATGTTTCATAAGATTGTAGTTACTATCGTGCTATAATACAACTAGTTTAAGATCATTCGATGATTGAAGTGATACAGCTTACGTCTGCTATGCTGGTCCTGTCTTTGTCAAAAGATACCCAGAAGCTATTTTGTTGTGAAACTGGGTATTAAGTTATGATTGGCTATCGCAGGAAAGTGACTCGGTTAATTATTGTAATAGGAAATGATTAATTATAATATAAGCGCTTCTGAACATTTTCCATTCTAATAAAATTTGCAAGAAATATTAACATTTTAAACTGGACGATTCCGTATTTAACGTATACCATCATCATCATCATCATCATCATTACAGCCCAATTATGCCACTGCTGAACGAAGCCTCCCCTAATGATTTCACGCGGACCGATCCCTTGCAGTTGACATCCATCTGCTACCCGCCACCTTAACCAGATCATCCGTCCATCTGGTTGGGTCGGCCTACGCTTCGCTTTCCGTTACGTGGACGCCACTCGAGAACCTTTCCGCCCATCGGCCATCGGTTTACGCACTATGTGCCTGCCCACTGCCACTTCAACTTGCTAATCCTCTGGGCTATGTCGGTCACCCTAGTTCTCCTACGGATATCATCGTTTCGGATTTTATCGCGTAGGGAGACACCTAACATAGCCCTCTCCATAGCACGCTGAGCAACCTTGAGTCTATTCAAGAGCCCTTAGTGAGCGACCACGTTTCGCTTCCGTATGTCAACTGGCAACACACACGGTCAAAGACCTTCGTCTTGAGACACGGAGGTATTTTGGACGAAAAGATCTGCCTTAACTTCCGAACGCTGCCCATCCTAATTGGATTCGACGAGAACCTCCTTCTCGAAGTTGGACTTACCCATTTGGACTACCTGTCCCATCACTATTCGTCAAAATTCGTAAATAAATTCGTCACGTATCATAGTGTAAATAGTTTATCAGTAATTCTATTTATCCTAAAGTCCTCCATTACTGAAGGCAATAATATTTTAGCCATGAAACTATTTATACATTTCAAATAAAATTAAATCTAAATTCAAATTCGATCTCGATATGTAATCACCTGTTTCGTAGCCACACCTTAGTTGGCAGGCTTGAGATAAGAGGATTCATGGCCGCTCCCACCTAATATCCACATTTGAAGTAAAAGCCATAACGAAATAATGCTTTGCACTCACTAATGAAGTGCGGGATCTAAGTAATGAAAGCTTGGTTTTATATAGCAATATTTTATTTACTATAATTATGTTTTAA
Organism: Leucinodes orbonalis; assembly: GCA_019425675.1. Lineage (NCBI taxonomy): Eukaryota > Metazoa > Arthropoda > Insecta > Lepidoptera > Crambidae > Leucinodes > Leucinodes orbonalis. Next base: position 114,380 of record PQWD01001406.1, on the reverse strand, counting down.
GACATACTAGTGCTAAATTTATAATACAAGGACATTTAATTACCATCAGGTTTATTGCTAACGGAAAAAAAATTACCTTCGTCGTCTAGTGCCTGAAGCAATGTAGGTTGATTGCAGTATTAGGTTAGTTTCAGGCAAGGAATTTGCAGGATAAATGACGTGATTGTCAGAAAAGAAAGATCATTATGTGCCATCACTCATCATCTATGCAAATATATATAACTCAAACTGACTGACTGACTAACACAGTGATCTACTAACGCACAGCCCAAACCACATGTCAGAGGTCGGGCTGAAATTCGGCATGCAGGAAGATGTTATGACGTAGGCATTCACTACGAAAGACTTTTGAGTAATTTTGCCCCCGAGGGGGTAAATAGGGGATGAAAGTTTGTATGAAACTTTGTCAATTTTAAACCGATCGGGCTCAGACTTTTCATGCATTAAGCTTTTATAACGTAGGCATCCTAAGAATGGACTTTGATAAATATTACCCCCAATGGGGCTAAATAGGGATGAAAAATAATACATCTTAACGCAGGCCAAGGAAGTATTTTTAGCGAAGCTGCGAGCAAAAGCTAGATACACTTTAAAGTCACGCCGAGGGCTATATTCATTTAAAAATGATTTTTTTTTTACTGTCAGTCATCCGACGAATATATAGGTGATACTTTTGAAGCCGGCCGAAGATGAATCATGCCTATCTAGAAACAGCCTGTTCACTGTTGTCTTGATAATAGTAATCGAGGAACACGCTAGCAGGCAAAGAGTTCCACTCCTTTGCCGTACGCATTATAAATGTTGAACCAAAACGTTTGGTTTGTACTATATTTTGGATGCGAATTATATAAACTTATGTATCGTATAGCAGACTCCAGAACTTCCTAAAACATAACTTCATATATATGTGGAATAATAACCAAATGTAGTTCAGTACAAGTGCGGAAGCACACAAACGATTATGACTATTCCCCCCTTGTTTTAGTGTTTAATTTCCTGAATGCATGTTGTTTCGCGAAATACAAAACGTGATATTTCCATAAAGATGTTTAGTATATGTTTTATCTTAACAATGTTTTGAGATGAAGTTATATTTAGATGTGTTAAGTTTTAAATTAACATGAATCTGAACTCATACACTTGTATGAAAGTGTATGAGTTCAGATTCATTCAGATGAAGTCATTTTACCGGCATTTCTAAATAGCAAAAGTATATCTTGTTTGAAAATAATATTACCGGTATATTTAAAGAGCTTAACATATTTATATGTTAAGTATGAAAAGTATCATAGTAGTACTTAGTCAACATTATCACCTAACTAAAATAAAGCGTTGCGTATCATACCTGATGCGTTATCCAATCTTCATCATCATCATCATCAGCTCATTAAACGTCCCACCGAGTAGATAGGGTGATTAGGCCTTAGTCGTCCACGCGGGCCCAGTGCGGATTGGACAACTTCACACACAACCTTCGAATCTCTTCGCAGGCGTGTATGAAGGTTTCCTCACGATGTTTTCCTTCACCGTAAGAGCGTCGGATAACGTACATATATTGTTCGAAAATTCGAAAATACATTGGTACGTTATATGTAAAGACTTATTATTATTATATAATTATCGTGTATCGTAGTCCATTTTGGCCCGCAATTTCAGGGACATTGAACAAAATACGGATTTTGGTTAAGGGCTAAATGTATTTCTTCTTATCACCATATGATTATCCTTCTTATGAATTGCGATTTCAACTAAATTCTGCATATACTGTAATTACTCATATGAGATACTAAAACCGCAAATAAAAAAAACAATGCCCTACAATTATTGAGTGATTTAAAGACTTTCGTAGAAATGAGATTCTTTTCAAACTTAACGACGCCAAACCGAATCAGAAAGAATCCCACGCATTGGTTCTTAGAATTCCAACGGACTTTAGCTATATGAAAATAAGTCAGTTTGTTGTTATGTTTTTTACATTAAGTACTTATATTAAGCAGTATTTCTGAACTGGTGTGCTACTGCCGTCTTTGAAAACAGTATTATTATAATGATACGTTAGCATTTTTGTACCAGAAAAGGCGAAATATTATTATTGTATTACTGTCATAAGATATGGCGGTAAGCCCCTGATCGAATTTCAGATGATCGAAAATTATTATATGAAGTCCTTTCCGAACGTCCCAGCTATTGTCGCTATCAAACAAGTTAATAAATTATACCTCGAACCGTTTAATGGATGGGTGACCATAAAAATTAGTTTATTAACGTTCCTGCGTGCTTCTGAGGATAGTTTGTTAGTCCCGCATACAACCCAGCTACTGTCAGGAGTTTAGTCGATAAACCCAATCTGCTTGGGCCTGCATGGTATGGTAGGTTACGGCTTTATCTCTATGGCCATGTTGAATGAAAGCCTGTACAATACAATGAAACATTATAGCATAGCCTGATTGATTGAAGCTTGCAACGTTGCAGTTTCTCTCGTGATACAAATTGTATACCGACACATGTATTGTAAATTTCCGGCTTCACTCTTTTCATTCGAAACATAGTTTTTCAAATAATTATCATCATCAGCTCATTAAGGGTCACGAGCCTACCGTAAACGGTTATAAGGCTTTAGTCGTCAACGCAGGCCCAGTGCGGATTGGCCAATTTCACTCTTTAATTCTTTTTGTAAGCGTGCGCAGCTTTCCTCACGATGTTTTCCTTAACCGTTAGAGCGTGGGAAAAACGTACATATAATTTTGAAAATAAATTGGTACGTGGTGGGATTTGAACCTGTTCCTCCCAGATCGGATGGCAAAACACCATTGAGTCACCGACGCTCTAATAATAAGTATAGTATCAGAAATTGGAACAATTGAGATAACCATATAAAAAGCCTCTCATTGGACCATACATTAGCCTACTTTTATTACTACATTAAGGTCTGATTTATTTCCTATTTCCTACGAACACATCAAGACTGTTCTTCCATTTTCGGATTTACATTATTCGTTCCTATTTTTTATGTACTCACATTTACTTTTTTTTATTTAAAAATTAAGTAAAACAATTATAATTATTGCATATAAAATCTATGATGAAGTCGGGTGAACTCACTAGTGCATATACTCATCCTGATTCCCAGAGGAGTGGGCCCCGATTGGTCTAGTTCATCTCACAAAACAATTTTCTGTCATTATACTTTGAAATACAAAGGAGCATTTTGCAAAGGGTTGTTACTATTGAAAAGAAGCAGTTTTTGTTAAGGCGAAGTGTTCATTTCAATAATACGAGTTTTTTCTTTATTTAATTATGGCTCTACATATCTTTGATTCGTCATATCGTAACATGTATCTTTGTCTTTGAAATCTTCTCCTTGATTCTTTTTATTGAGATCATGCTCTTGAATATGATTTTAAGTATTCCTAGGAAAAAATATTTAATACATTTGAAAATACTAAACCAAAGAACCTATAAATAAAGAAAATATTTATTTTTTTTATTTCATAATTAATGCACACACAGACAATACCAAACACAACATGGAAAAGTACGTACAAAGTCACAGCTTATTTCACAATGAAACTTCTTCCAGGTGGCCAAAACAAGAGCAAAGAAAATAAATATCTTACTATTTTGTTATTTCAAGAAGTGGTACAGGCTCTAACATTAAGAGGCTGAATGAGTATAGCTAAAGACTTCGAAGATGAAAAGTCTTGCAATAGAGTCTACCAGTGAACTGCAATAATTTATACTTTTATCAAAACAACTGCCCCTTAACATATTTTATACTTGAATAGTACAGTCAACCACCGCAATTAGTCTTCGGAACGTTTAATTTGTGTTCCACGTTGTTTTGTCAGCGTCGATGGACCGGTCTTTTATGTTTTATTCAAGTCATATTTTGCCTGGCACAACTATCATGTCATACCATTGCGGGGAATATTATTACCTACTTCAATTATAATATAATTATGTCAAGATAGAAGTAGTCCTATAGTAAATTTACTTATATAAACTTATTTCATATCGAGCGTCGGATATATAAGTGTGTGTGTGTGTGTGTGTGTGTGTTGTACTGACGCTCTTATGATGAAGGAAAAGTGGTGAGAAAATCTGCGCACGCCTACATAGAGGTTCAAAGGTTGTGCGTGGAGTCCGCTTAACCTCAATGGGCCCGCGTGGACGACCAAGCCCTGACACCCTTTAGTTTATCAATGGGACGTATAATGAGCTTATAATGATATGATTGCAAGGTCCATGTGACAATTTTGGCATCAACTTCTTTTTTGGAATTGCAATAATCAATTTTCTACTTCCAGTGCCAGTTTTCAATAGTGAGCTATAAAGGATCAGTCAAAGCAATATCAATGTACTACGCTTTCTTAAATTTTGTCTAAAAAACTTCACCAAGGCGGCTACTAAACACACTAATAATAGCTGTAAACTCTACCATTAACTAAAGAGTGGGTTATTAATTAATTTACATGTAACATACGTGGTTAAAATCTCATCTTCTGTGGCCCCGCATTCAAAGACATAGAAAACATAGTATGATGGAAGTGAATTTTACAAGAAAAGCCAAGGCCATGTATATTTTTTTAAATGTTATATTTATCACTTTTCCTGAATAACATGGGATTAAATTCATCCTTGACCAGGGAAATAGACAGGGAGAATAAATATAACACTCGTCGTAGTAGAGCGCCAGTGGTTCAGTTGTGTGGACTTCTGACCTGGAGGGTGCAGGTTCAATCCCACCACGTACCAAAGTGTTTTAGAATTTTCGAAATTATATGCATGTTAGCCGACGCTCTTACGGTGTAGGAAAACATTGTTAGGAAATGTGCGCACGCCTGCAAAGAGATTCAAAGATTGTGCGTGAAGTCGGCAAATCCGCACTGGGCCCGCATGGACGACTTAGGCCTATACACCCGCGTACTGGTAGGCTCGTGCCCCTCGGTGGAGATGTTTAATGGGCTGATGATTACGATAATACTCTTAAATACAATTCATAAACAAAGAACTACGGACATCAAGTTAATTTTGTGTTGAGTACGTAGACTAGTGTATGACGCCCGATGGACCAACAACTTGCGAAAAATGTCTGATGGAGGCTGGATAAGAAAATTACGAGCACTAGAAGGCGCAAAATAGGTGAGACTTATGCACTAGAGTGTACCTCTATAGTTTGAAGAGAGAGACTGCGACTTCCAGTGCCCGCAACATCCGCGGTTACAAAACATGGGCGTTTTATTCCGTGTCTAAAGCTCATAAATTAGTTAAAAACAAATCCGTATATTGAATAGATAAGTATAACGCCTGACGCGTAGGTCGGCCGCCATTATGCCGCTAAACGATCCCTGTAAATTACTTGTAATGCTGCGGGTAAGTATCTTAAATTATACACTTTTGTGTATTAGTTAAACATATGCAGACATCTTGGTAATTGACATACTGATGGCGGGTGATTTTGTTAATATTTTACTACTACTGCTGTTCTCTCTCTATTTTCTCAATATCTTTTTCTCTCTTCACTGTATCGCAGTGTACTGATGGACAGATTTATACCATTTTTCGTCAGATATCTACTGCTACCAACTTAGAAGTTATTTAATTAATAAGTATCTCTTATGTCTCTTTATTTATATTTATTTTAAAAGGTTTTGTAAAAGACCGACGATCACAGTCAGTTCGAAAAAGAAAGAAGTAAAAAGAAAAATAATTAGAGAAAGGGGTGAATTGAGTTCCTTTAGCGCCAATTTCTGTAAGTCAAAGTCAAAAACAGTTATTTCAATTGGGCTTACAAAAAGCACTTATGAACGTCAAAAAATATACAAAATGTAATAAAAACGATTAAAATACTAAACTACTAAAATATGAGTATTGATGCTTTGAAAAAAAAGCGCTTCAGTGTTGGCCTGTAAGTCCGAGTATAACTCCAGTCGAAACAAATTCAAAGCATGGCTCTCGCATATTTTTAATTAAACTAAACTGTATATTGAACCACTGCTCGTATTAAAAGTAAACATTAAACGTGTGCGTCACCTGGGACCAAAATGCCTTTCTCACGCGATCCATCGCATCAACCATCGTAAAAACATCGAATAATCGATCGTAAAAGAATCGCAAAATCATCTCGAGTACACACATCGATTACAATAGAACATTACCTTTTTATTGCCCCTAATGAATATATGACCCTCAGTTTTTTGAAAGCAACGCGAGTTTATTAAATAATAAAGTTTTAAGGCGCATAAAAATTTGTAAACGCCGTTTAGTTTTTTTTGTTATTTTTTTTAAATACTTCTATTATCTATGGTTGACGTATGGGGTGCTGAATAAAGGTATGTCATTCCCTATTTGATCTTGCCCCCGTATTTAACCGATTTTGACTTTGCTTTTTATTTTCGTTTAACCCTTGACTATTTGATACGGTTTGTCGTTAAATGCAACTTTGATGTGTCTAAATGGCATTTCATTGAAAGGTTTAGATTATTAACGTTAACTTTTTGCTTATTTTAGTTTTACATTTTATTTTGTAAGGGGAATTAAAATGTGTATTCTGTATCTCAAGAGCCTTGTGATTTTGAAATCAAATATCATAATACAAATGATCAATATTAGGATGGCCTAATATGATATGGTATCTAATGTGCCCTTTTTTCACTGAGGGCTTTTACAGCTCCACCGGATAAAAAGGAACGTACGCGCCTTTACCTTAAGCGGTAATCTACAATAAAAATGTATTTCTACTTCGTGCTCCCGAAAAAACGTAGTCTTCATGACCTTCATGAGGGTTAGTAGTCTTCATGACCCTATAGCCATATTGAGTGACAAGGCATGTGCACTGTAGTAAGGCGTTATAGGCTGGTTGATTGATTGACTGTCACTTTGAGAACGTTTGTCATGGCATTAATCATGATCTTGCGTGCTATGAAATGTTTTAACTCATCGCAATCTTGTTATCGCAATATATTAATGTTATCTTAACCTCATTATAATATCCCCATCAAAGGGCACGAGCCTACTCGTAAAGGGACTAGGCCTTAGTCGATTGGCCAACTTCACGCACAACCTTTGAATCTCTTCGCAGGCGTGCGCAGGTTTCCTCACGATGTTTTCCTTCACCGTAAGAGCGTCGGATAAACATACATATAATTTCGAAAATGCGAAACGTACATATAATTTCGAAAATACGAAAAGACATTGGTACGTGGCGGGATTTAAACTGTACCTTTGATCATAAGCACAGTCCACACCAATGAGCCATGCTCATAAGAGATAACGAAATATGTAAAACCAAACTAGGAATTTCCAATACAGTTATCTCATACAACTCATAATGTATTCAACAATTTAACCGTTCACATTACGCTATCCTGAAACGTCATTAACCTGTCACCAGCAATACATTTTGTGAATTCGTCAATTACAATATTCATGGTGGGCACGGCTTGTATGGAGTGTTAATTACGATGCAAGCAGCTAATGAACGCATTAGCATTCAAATAACACTAACAAAAGATGGGATTGTGCGATGCTCGGTTATCGCGTATGGGGTTAAAGTTGGTTTGACAGATTAGGGTGCGATTTTACTGGTTATTTTAATGTAGTTTCCACCATTCGCAATAAAATACCAAACCTTATAGAAGCGCACCTTATTTTATATGTCGTTTCATTGATCAATTTTGTTTATTTGTAATATTTAAATACATTTAAACATTAAATATAAGGTCAATTGATGACAGTGAGCAATGACGTCCCATATTACAAATCTATATAAAAATAAAAAAGGAATGTTGAAAATATATGAAAATTATATAGAAACGTTCCTTTTGATATCATCTAAATCAAAAATAAATGGTAAGTTTTGTTGATAGTTCATAAAAGTATGTCAACGATTAGTGGTGTCAACTACCGGATTGTTTTGTGTATGATAACAGTTTGAATCTGTTTTAAAGAATCTCTCTTTGACCCTTTGCATTTCATTGCTGGACACAGAATAATCAATCGTTAACTCCGAAACAATCGTAAAATAATCGCAAAATCATCTTGAATACACCGATATAGAATATCACCTTTTTATTTTCTCCTAATGAACATAGTACCCCCAGTTTATTTCCCTTTTTTCGCAAAATATTCCCAGTCCTCCGTTTTTCTCATCCAACTGCACAATTATTTAGTCGCCAGGCTGCAGAGCGTTCTTCACAATAATAAATATTTTGGTCCTTTAAAATAAATAAAATAAAAACGATCTTTATTTCACCATAAACAGTGTCAAAAGTATTTTACTCATTAATACTATTGGCACCTGTTCGTAGCGTAAACTGCTGAACTAAGTTTATAACCTGTATTCTTCTCAGTGGAAAACTATCTCCCGAACCAGTGGTAGCTTTTGACATTCATTTAAGTATTCTGTAAGGAACTAAACTGAATAAACACTTCTCATTTTCATTTGTATCGTCTATCCGGTAAAATGAGGAATTACGTCGCACCGTGTCCTAGCGTACGCATCACAGCTTCCACACTCCCTGAAGTGGTCTGATTACTCTATTTATTCTATTAAGCCGGTGATTGTTAGCGAGTTGCGTGCCGCCTTCGCCATTTCGCTTGTTCTTTGTCATTCAGCCTGGATTGACGCTAACTCAATCTAACTTAGGTCCCGATTACTTTTATTGTTTACGTCATATAGGACCTATGTGATTTCTCGTTGATGTAAGTATAAGTTAAAATCCATTTATTCAATTTAAGCTTACAAAAAAACAATAAAAACACATAATATGTAAAACAGATCAATATTTAACTACAACAAAAAAATTATAAGAATTGAAAATAGCGTTTAACTGGTTTTGTGCTGCTTAGAAAAAAGCACCCTAAAAATATACGAATAAGCCTTTTTTTTAAAAAACAATGATTTACATGTACAAAATCTAAGTCTTGAAAATAGATCCTTCTGTGGTAGTAATATACGAGTATGTAATAGGTGTGTAAATCAATTTCATTAATTTAATTTTAAAAACGCATTCTCAACAATGATATTCTGTACAGATAAAGGTAGATACGCCATCCGTGCCTCAAAAACGAACCGCCGAAGAGTACAGTTTGTACTCTTTTGTTTAGGTAAATGTATTCGAAATTCAAAATATGTGAATGTGTGCTGTTACTGCATTCGGAACACTTTTTTCTATTGTTTTGTGAGCATATTACGAATCCATACTTTTTTCAATCATTGATTCTCAACACCTGGCTATAGAATTCCCTAGAGCTAAAAGAAGAACCGTTAAATCGAACATTCAATCATGAGAAATTTAGCCATAAACAACCAATATCTAATAGAATGGAACGTCATCATTACTCGCCAAAATAGACATAAAAATGATAAAAATGACAATTCCCACGCGATCCCACTGCAATCATTCTATCAATGAAAACATAAAATAGTTTGACATTTAATGACAAAGTTACCCATAGTTTGGGATTTGGTTAAAAAACTATATTTACGATGTCAAGCCCTTCGCAAAAAACGGAATAGGGGAAATAGACGACAAAAAAGTTACCACAAAATCGAAAATTGCTATTCACTTTTCGGTTATGCTAGAAGGGAGAGGTCACATGGACGCAACTAAATTTATGAACATATAAAAATAATTTCCGCCACTAATTTTCTAAGCATAAATTTCGAAAAACATATTTTTTTACATGACTCTTCTGGGATGCAGATCCCAGAAGAGGTAATGAAACTAATGGTAGTTTATTTGCCCTCGCGGTTAGTGGGCATTTGGGTGCGTGACCCGGAGGTCGTAGGTTTGAATCCCGCGGGGAAACATCAATTTATGCGATTATTCCTAGTTTAGTTAGGATACTGCGGGCTAAATCACCTGATTGTAATAAAAGATCTCTCAAATACATAATGGAAGGAGCTCGGGACCATCGCCTGATATCCCGCTATGATAAAACACATAAATTTAAATATGCGCTTCAAATCTTTGAAAAAATTACCAATTTTTCAGCTCTTCCAAAGACAATCATCACTGTCCATTACTACATGCATTCACAACAGGTCACTAGAATCTCGATGGCTATTTTCGATCAATTTTCCTTACATTCACAATTTTTCAACCAATTTAATAGAATCATAAAATTATATAAACTCCATGTAAACGCACCCTAATCATTTAGGGTCGGAATGTGTAAAAAACTAAATTCGGTTATTCCGCTACTCGGACTTGACCCTATATTATACGATTCGCAAGCGACAGTGCGTGTCCTATTATGACAGAAAGATTGTTAGCCTCTATTCTTGTATTATATTTAGTTACAGTACACAGTTTGAGAATCAGCATAATCATTATCATCTTATTAAACCTCCTCACACCGAGGGGCACGAGCCTACCCGTAAAGTGTGTATAGGCCTTAGTCGTCCACGCGGGCCCAGTACGGATTGGACGACTTCACGCACAACCTTGAATCTCTTCGTAGGCGTGCGCAGGTATCCTCACGATGTCTTCCTTCACCGTAAGAGCGTCGGATAACGTACATATAATTTCGAAAATGAAAACACATTGGTACGTGGCGGGATTTGAACCTCAGCCCTCCCGGTAGGAGGGCGACATTCCACACCATTGAGCCACTGACGCTCTAAGCCATTAAACGCTAAAAACACAGACAAAAATAATATTAAATATTGTTTTCTGCTGCTTGAAACTTGTTAGAGACCTTCAGCGAGCATTGACAAGAGGTAGGATCAGAAAATTTAAACGTTAACATAGAGAATAGTAATTAATATAATAATTGTTATGTAAGTAACATTATTAAGGTTTAGTTTCTCTCAGGCATAAATGAAAATTATGTTAATCGTTCGAGACCTAAAGTTCCTATTATAGTTTCCCGAATCACAACACCCGCACTGGGCCCGCGTGGACGACTAAGGCCTAAGCACCTATACGGGTAGGCTCGTAACCCTCAGTGGGGACGTTTAATGAGCTGATGATGTGATGTGATGTGAATCACTAAATTGATGTGGCAGTATGCTGTCACAGGAGTGATGAAGCAGATGAGTTCTATAGTAAAAATCGCATCTTGACAAGTGTGGTGCAGAAAAAATTTCTGCCTTATCGACTCGCGACATTTTTTATGTTACAAAGTGTACAGGACGATCACGACGCTCACCTGATGGTAAGTGATACGCCTGACCATGACAGATCGACATTGAATGGGATCAACAACTAATAGACAATATTATCCATCAATGCTGCACTGTTGCACAACTGTTGACGGAAAATAATTACTACTGTTATCAGTTACCGACATAGCCCGCCGGATCAGCAAGTTGAAGTGGCTGTAGGCCGGTCACGTATGTCACAGAACTGATGGCCGTTGGAGCAGACGAGTTCTGGAGTGGAGACCGCGTCTCGGCAAGCGTAGCGTAGGACGCCCTCCGCCCGATGGACCGACGACTTGCGAAAGGTCGCTGGTGGAGGCTGGATGAGAAAAGCGGAGGAGCGGGATATCTGGCGCAAAATGGGGGAGACCTATGTCCAGCAGTGGACTGCGGTAGGTTGAATAGAGATAGTTATTAATTTCCTTTAACACTGTTTCTGTCATGGTTAGGTGTATCACTTACCACCAGGTAAGCGAGCTGACTGTCCCGTTCACCTATAACATAAAAAATGAAAAAACTAGAATAACATTGACAGACCAAATTTTGTATTGTACGAGCAATGATATTCTGCATAAATAAAGGTAGATTAAAGACGAAAGTCTTTGAGCAATGCGTCCTACCCGTACTAACATACGCAGCTGAGACATGGACACTGACTGCGGGATTGGTTCACAAGTTCAAAGTCACTCAACGCGCAATGGAGCGAGCTATGCTTGGAGTCTCTCTTAGGGATAAGATTAGAAATGATTTAATTCGTAAGAGAACTAAAGTTACCGACATAGCCCGCGGATCAGCAAGTTTGAAGTGGCAGTGGGCTGGTCACGTATGTCGCAGAACCAATGGCCGTTGGAGCAGACGAGTTCTGGAGTGGAGACCGGGTCTTGGCAAGCGTAGCGTAGGACGCCCTCCAGCCCGATGGATCGACGACTTGCGAAAGGTCGCTGGTGGAAGCTGGATGAGAAAGGCGGAGGACCGGGATGTCTGGCGCAAAATGGGGGAGACCTATGTCCAGCAGTGGACTGCAATAGGTTGAAGAGAGAAAGGTAGATACGCCACCTATGCCTCAAAAACGAACCGCCAAATAGAATACAGTTGTAGGCAAATGTACGCTCATACGAAATACATGTGTATGTGTGCTGTCGCTGCATTCGGAACACTTTTTTCGGTTGTTTTGTGCAAGGGCGGATCCGGGTTAGGCCGAGGGGTCACATAGTAGTAGTCAAGTTAAGAACTATAAAGTATTTTGTTAATATACGTTAGTATAGTACTTAAAATAGCTCAAAGGGGGTCATGACCCCCATGACCCTCCCCCTGGATCCGCCGTTGGTTTTGTGAGAATATCACGAATCTATACTTTTTATATCATTGTGTACGAGTATATTATTTTCTAGTAGCAGACTTCTCAACTATTACAATGAAGCGGTCTAGAAACTCGATGATTGGTCCGCGATGTGTGGCGCATTTATCAAGGGCATAATTCTTTCCATAATAACAATAATGTCGAACACGTCGTACCTTCCCATAAAACTCATCAGGCCTAATTTGCCGGTCGTTGACCCCGCGCACTATAATTGTTGCATACAATCGATGCACTTACTAGTATGCAGCTACGCACATAATCTATGGAGCGTTTGCGATGGCACGCTTTGACTTTATACAGGATGGTTGTGATAGTTCTTATTTTAAATGACTTAGTTCGAGGAAATAAAGAGATACGTTCCGCGACACAGTTGCAATGTTTATACTAAATATTATTTTGAACGTCAAGACACACACATACACATTACACACACACAATTCTACTTCAGAATCAATCTAAATATTCACCGAGGGGCACGAGCCTACCCCGTAAAGGGTGTATAGGTCTTAGTCAACCACGCGGGCCCAGCGCGGATTGGCCGACTTCACGCACAATCTTTGAACCGGCGTGCGCAGGTTTCCTCACGATGTTTTCCTTCACCGTAAGAGCATCGGCTAAACGTACATTATAATTTCGAAAAATACACGCACAACCTTTAAATCTCTTAGCAGGCGTGCGCAGGACGTTTTCCTTCACCGTAAGAGCGTCGTATAAACGTACATTATAATTTCCAAAATACATTGGTACATGGCGGGATTAGATCCTACACTCTTCAGATCGTAAAGCAACAGTCCACACTAATGAACCAACGACGCTAAGGTAAAATAATTTAATTCATTACAATAATGGGTTAAATTATTTTACTCTATCTCTTAAGGTTCAGTTAGCCAGTATAATTCCATTGCGCCAGCAGTAGGTTCTTCATTTTAATACCAGCCTACTGTATAATAAAGCGGAATCAGGAGTTTGAGCTCCATTTATCATCCCACAGATTAACTCCAGCACTTGTACCACTTAGCCCCTTGCTCGATTTATTTGTCAACGGACGAATGCTCGGGGCTTTTTAGCTGGCATTATAAAAGGCTGTTCATTGTCTACGCTTGAGATTGTCTGTGGTTTTATACTGAAAATGTCTTTTATGCACTGCTGTTCTGAGGTATAAGGATATACACATATGAACGATATTTGTATGCAAGATGTGGTTTATTTTAATATTTTTGATGTTACGAAGTGAACGGTACGCTCAGAACGCTCACCTGATGGTAAGTGATACGCCTGACCATGACAGAGCGGCATTGAAGGAGACAAACAATTACTCATAAATGGTTATATTCTCCATCGATGCCGCACTGTGTCCGTCACTCGAAACAACAGATGTTAGGTCTCTTATACTCGGTTATTTCATATAGTGTTAAAAAAATATAATCAACTCTAAACATCGTCTCAACTCTGATAACGTCGGTGGCTTTTTGGACTGGACTGTTACATTCCGATCTGGAGGGTGCAGGTTCAAATCCCGCAATGTACCAATGTATTATCGAAATTCCGAAATTATAATATGTACTGTATCTTACTTTCTTACGGTGAAGGAAGGCATCGTGAGGAAACTTGCGCACATCTTCGAGGAGATTCAAAGGTTGTGCGTGAAATTGGCCAATCCGCACTGGGCCTGCGTGGACGACTGAAGCCTATACACCCGTATGGATATATATAGGTTCAAGCCCCTCAGTGGAACGTTTAATAAAGAGCAGATTTCATTATTATTTTATTTATTAAGACAACCAACAAGATAAACACTAATAAATACAAGCAACAAGAAATTAGAGGCAAACATAAACTTAAAGCTTGACATTTAATCACCATACTTATGGGTTGCCATAAATGAAATAAATTAATTAGTTTTTAATTTATCATGTTCAAACTTTTAGTCTATAAGAATCCTAAGCGCTTTCAATAGTGGCGAGTAAATTCCATAGTATATTAATTCAAATGAATGTATAGATTATAGATTTAATCAAACAAACATAGCGCTACGGCCAATCAATTGACATACGTCAGCATTAAGCCAGTACCCAATCCCGTACTAAGGCCTTTGTTTAAGACCACCATATTCAATAAACCCCCTAATTGACCAACTAATCTCCTCACAGCCTGCACCGGAAATAGGCACAGGCGTAATGCCTAAAGGCAAATACCGCCATGGCAGCTCACCACAAATATCGAAGTAAGCAAGCACCAGTGTAACGTAGGATTTTGTAGCGTTTGCATAATAATTGTTGCTTCTTCATAGTTTTATTTTACAGTATTTTGTTTGTTTTGGTCGGGCTGTTTCTATGAATGATAAATGAAATGAAATATCCACTGACACACAGCGCCATCTTGCTCCAAATTAAGCGTGAAGCCTGAATTATGGGTACTAAACAACGGATAACATACTCATATATTTTTTTTCAAAATCAAAAATTTTATAATAGAAGACCCAGACCATTACAAACAGACATATTCAGGCACGCAAATGTTTGTACTGCCCGGGGATCTAATCCGGAACTCTTGGTGTTGTAGTCGACGTTTCAACAGCTACACTAAATGGGTCTTATATAAATATTGTATGTATTTACAACACAAGAGTTAATATATTTTTATGAGTTGTTAGTTATACTACAAGTTGCATGCTTGACTTGGGGCCAGATGGCGCTATATAAATGTCAGTTGCCAAGATCTCTCCAATCCAGAAATCGTCGGCTCCAACCACTCCGCCACATCAGTTTGCTGATCCGGCGAGCTATATCAGTAACTTTAATTCGCTTGTGGATAATATAGTTTCTGTTTTTATCCTAAATAGAGACCCCGAGCATAGGTCGCTTATTTTGATATACCTGATTATCCCACTGCCACTTGAACTTGCCGATCCGGTGGGATATATAAAGCATTATAAAACAATGATGATGACGACTAAGGCAGTGCGGACTTATAATGAGCTGTTGATGATGAAAACAAGGAAAGGGACTTTTAAGTGAAGTTCGGTCAGTTTAATATGAGTCACTTTATTCGAAGACATACGTTAAATATTTCACAGCTATTCTTATTTTTATCAACAATATGCAGATATTTGACCGCCATCTCACCTGTTGGTGAGTGATGATGCGGCCGAGGATGGATAATGCCTCCCTAAAAACAGCCTATTCACTTTGGCCTTGAAGACGGCCAGGTTGTAATGATCGGGGAACACATAATGAGGCAAAGAGTTATTCCTTTGCGGTGCGCATTTGGAACGAGTCACCATAGGCTATGCGGATATATGGAATGTCAAGCACGTAAGGATGAAACTCTCGAATATAGTGATGAAGAAGTAATATATAAATTCAAAAAGCTTTTCTGCAGACCGTACGTCAATAGCAATACTTGTCAGCACAAGGTACGCTCGATTGAAGTCTTAGGCTCTGTAGCTGAAACCGTTTTCCAACAAGACACCATTGATGCTGTGTCTTCGTTTATTATTGCGGAGTCTATCGAATTATTGACACAGTGTTTAGTGATATGTGCACTAATGTTTGCTTAGTGTTGATTAAACATGAGATTAAGCGCCGCGCCGTTAAATTGCTGTTCATACTCAATATAATATTTGTATATATCGTATAGGATTTCTAGATATCTGAGTACTCTACACAAACGAATACTGATTTTAAGTATAAATAATGTTATAGTTTAAAATAGTTTCAGGTACACATAAATGAAGTATTTACTTTTGCATATAAAAAAGTCCCTGTAATGACCAAAATTTCACAATAAAAATTTATTTTTACTGAACTGACCTTGAGCACTGGTTGCCAAAGTTGAAAATGAAATTTTTTATGCACAAGTAAATACGTAAATTTCAAATATTTTTTATTATCAAGCTTGAAACCTTAAATACAATTACCATAACTTGTGGCCTGTGGTTCTAGTCCCGCCACGTACCAATGTGTTTTCGAATTTTCGAAATTATATGTACGTTATCCGACGCTCTTACAGAGAAGGCAAAACACCGTGAGGGAACTTGCGCCAGCGAAGAGATTCAAAAGTTGTGCGTGAAGTCGTCTAACCCGTAGTGGGCCCGCGTGGACTAAGGCTTAAACACCCTATACGGGAAAGCTTGTGCCCCTCGGTGGGGACGTTAAATGAGCTGATGATGATGTGCGTTGTGTGATTATTCTTACTTGTGTATTAATTAAATTGAACATTCCTATTATAACATACCTTAATCTTGGTTTGATTTTTTTTTAGTGAACAGTAGGCAAACGAGCATACATTTCACCTGATGGTAAGTGATACCGCCGCCCATGAACATTTGCAGGACCTCATCATCATCATCAGCTCATTATACGTCCCCACCGAGGGGCACCTATTTGGTGTTTAGGCATTAGTCGTCCACGCGGGCCCAGTGCGGGTTGGACGACAGGATGCAGGACCTCAGGTCCCAGAAATGCGTTGCCCTTCAAAACGATTTTTTAAAGTAAATCGACTTTATAATCTTCTGATGACCTGAGCCTGCATGTACTAATATCGGCCTATTTCTTTGCCTCTTTTTACTATTGATCTGCCATCTAACAAACCGTAATAAATTTTATTACCAATACAAAAGTAGGTGCATTAAAAAACCTAATCCCTATTGCCATCATTCATAATCAAAGCCATGTTTGCCTAAAGATCAACATAGAGGGCGCTGCAAGCGGATCAAGGCGCAGACTCTCACCGTGTTGACTCAACTAATGCACGCCATCTAGCCGCGGGCTCAGTAAACATCACCGCCGTCCATGATCTATTGTTTTTGACCGACAGATTATGCACTTTTGCAATTAGTTGACGCTTTTATTGGGGTATAATTTTAATTTGCTGAGGTTGGTGTTATTATGAGTTCAATGATTAAACTTTTGGATGAGGGTTTTTAAAAATAATGAGCGCAGCGCCATCTAAGCCCTAAATTACGAAGGTTACTTTAACAACAGGAAGTAGTACCTACATCTCTATACCCACAGGGTTGAGAAATTACATCTCCAAGGGTTCGGGTTGCGATCCCCGTGCAGTACAATCATTTAATATGATCGTAAACTTGTCTGTACAGTTTTATCATTTTACGTCTGCCTGTGAATTTTGATAAGTGACATTCAGGGCAACGTCCAATGATACGCTTGCTAGAATTATTCATGCTATCGTTTTAGTAATATAACTAATAATAACTTTTTACCTAATAATTATATTTGTGATTTATTCTGGGTGAGCCATGCTTCAGCATGCATGGGGTGATTCGTCCTGGTTGATACAACGGATTTATATAAAACAGACGTAAAATAACACTTTTCTTTGCATTTCGTCGAGTAACTGAGGTTGCTGGACGCCCAAGAACCCTCTTCTTCCTCCCTATCGTTCCTTTTCCCTTTGATTATCAAAGATTAGCAACGCATTTCTTGCTTCTTTGGAGTAACTACTACTTATTTTACTAGGTGACCGACTTGATACTGAGTTGTCTAGGTAGGTACCACCGCAATGCCAGATATCATCCCCTGAAACAGAAGTCCTATGCACTTTTGTGTTTCGGGATGAGGGCATTGTAGCTTGTGACATTAATGGGTATAAGAGACTTAATATCTGTCGTCGCGGGTGTAGTGCAACAATCATAGCGAATAATAACTGTCTATCAGTTGTTGGTCACCGTCAATGCCGTTCTGTCATGGTAAGGCATATCATTAAGCATCAGATAAACGTCCTGTCCATCCTGTACACTTATAACTTAAAGAAGTAACTACTGGCCGTAGATGATAGTCTTATTTTATAATCACCCGCCCAACTGAATGGTATACTCGTTTTCCTACCTAAGAAAGAAAATAAAAATTGCGTTATATGCCTGAGTAAGCATAAAGGAGCCATAAAATATATCGCAACAGATGTCAATAAATCCAGCTAAAACAGAGTCCGAACATTATATCCGATGACTTGCATGTCTAACCCTCATAGAAGGAATAAATCACAGATTTCCCAATACAGGAGATGGGGCAAGCCGCGTTTTTAAGTGCGACAAATGTAAGCTCAATGAGCATACACTGGCTTCCAGTTTACGCTCTGTGAGACTAGTCAAGACGCACGAATATTAGAAGAAATTACCGTGTTTTCCCAAAATGCCATCCTGTGCAATTGTAACATGCCATTATCGCAATGAATCAGTAAATTTACCAAGAAATATAATAACTTTTCACAGGTAAGAACCGAAAAGAAATTGCGACACTGGGACTGCCTATAAACTTGGCGGCTTGTCCAGTCTAATTGTATATTCGGATGTCTGTGGAATAAATCATCAACAAGCTGAAACATATTTACAGCTATCTCTATAGACATCTTCGAAGAACTTACAGTGATAATAATATGTATTGTGTATATCACAACAGTAGGAAGTATTTTTTCATGATTACTAAATAAATAAATATCCACTGACATTCACACAGCGCCATCTAGCCCCAAATTAAGCGTGAAGCTTGTATTATGGGTACTAAACAACGGATAAACATACTTATAATTTTTTGTAGATACATACATATTATACATAGACAAACACAAAGACCAATACGAGTAGACATGCTCACGTACACAAATGCTTGTACTGCCCGGGGATCGAACCCGGAACCCTTGATGTAGTAGCCGACATCTCAGAAATGTAGCCTGTAAAAAACGACAGCCGTGCAACTCTACGCCGATGCTCGAGGCTTTGCAGCTTAGCGTCAGTCAAAGTAGGTTCACCAATTACCATGTTACCTATTTCAAAGTTATAGGTTCACAATTTGTTACCGTTCTTTGCGTGTTACCATCGGACTATTGGATGCCTGGATTGAATTTCGTAAACGGTTTTTAAAAAAGTTGATTAACTTTTGAAAGTATAATTTTTCAAATGCTGAAAATTCCATTATTCCTTGGCGTGCAATTTGTTCAGAAGAATCTTCGTAACAATTATATGACTAGAAGTTAAACAACTCCGATTATTATCTTTGAAAAAAAAACTTTGTTTTGCGATTATGCAAGCCAGAAAGTATATGCTTCCATTTTTTCCACAAAAGATTGCTCCTAAATACAAAAAAAACTTAACGCTCTTTGCCCACTATGAAATGAGGCAAACCTGTCACGTCTTATTATCATGACCCAGTGGTTACTAAACCAAGGGTAGCAATATAGTCTTCCAGGGTATAAAAATCCTTATGACATTCTAAATAAAACACACAATTGCTCGCCTTTTTGACTGCACAAAATAAAATAATGATTTTGCTAAATCAAAATAACCTCTATTACAAAGCTAGAAGTGTTTTTATTATATTTGTTAAAAGCCTTGTTTTTTTTAAACAATAACACCTACAAAAACGAGGACAAGTGTAAACGTGTTTGTCTAAAGAGTGGAGAGACTTATAGAAAGGAAATCCTTTCATAAAACACTGGAGTGTTACGAAAAACAATAATTCTTCATTACGATTAAAGCAGGGGTGCGATATAGTTTGTACGATCAATTGTAGTGAGCGTTATAAATAAGTATTGAAATTCTTAAAACATCTAGAAAAAAGTAATGATATTTTATTTTTATTGAAAAATAAATGTTTATAGAATTCACAAAATAAATATAATTATGTTTCATCATCATTACCAGCTCATAATGCCTTCTCACCCAGGCGCACGAGCCTACCCTATAGAGTGTATAGGCCTTAGTCATCCACGCAGGCCCAGTGTGGATTGGCCGACTTTAAGCACAACCTTTGAATTCCTTCGATGTTTTCCTTCACCGTAAGAGCTTCGGTTAAACGTACATACAATTTCGAAAATTCGAAAACATATACATGGCTTGATATGAACATGCACCCACAAGATCAGATGGCCACAGTCCAGACAAGTGATGACGATATTTAATTAATTATATTAATATTGTATTCTTAAATATACAATGTACTGTTAAATCGGAAAATGGTCCTAGAAATCTGCACTTTTGTATTGAGAAAAGTGTACATGTTTCGATTGGATTATTTATTAAAAAGAATTTGGATTCAATATACAACAGTCAAATGTAAACAGCAATAATATGATGAATGGATGATCCAGTGTCCAAGTAAATGTCACAGCATATTAAAATAACATTGAACCATTGAGACAGATAATAAAAAGCTCGCACCAATTTCAAGCGTGCGTACTGTAAGTTACTCATTGGTGCAATTGGGAACTCACAGGTGCATTGGGGTCGATGAGGCCCAGTGTCGTGCTAAGTGGTTATTTAGACCGAATGTATGGTTTAGCATTTGAAGTACTTCAATACTTTTGGATTATTTAAATCGCGCATCAGTTAGGTTGGTTTAAATCACAATCAAAATAGGGCCAACTTTTTTGTTTTAATCAAAAATGTAAAAAATTGAGGGCTGAACGGCTAGTACGTTCTGTAAGCGATCAAAGAAGTCAAGCAATGATCTCAGTGGTCCGTTATCGGATTGTTTACCGAAAAATAGCATTTGAAAAAATTTTGGTTTTTCGCTTTACAATTTATTTGCTAGTTATTCTTTCTAATTAGATAGCTGCCTTGTTCACTCTCTGGTCCTACTAAACATCAGAAAAAAACTTCTTAATTTTAAGAGCTATTTCTTAGTAACTAGTGAAGTGTGTTGTTATAGAAAGGTATTGGACAATGTCTGTACCTAGTGTAAGTGAAAGCAAAATTTTATCAATTTAAACAAACAATCTGTACAGTTGTGACCAAAATCAACATATGGTTTTTGAATATAATTATAATACGAAATGAGTTTATGTTAAATTACTTGCCAATTTGACCACGTGCGGGCGTTTAGGTTAGATGCTTTACAAAGATAAGGCTGAGTTTAACTCGGTAATACTTAGGGGAGTTTCAATTTATGCAAAAATATTTTCCATTTCGATTTATATTCCTAAAGGCACCTTTACTTTTTTGTTGTTTTTCTTAAATGTATGGTGACTATATTTTATATGGATACAGAGTTAATTCATTAATAAGAATAGTTCCTATTATTATTTACCAACCCTGTATTACCCATGTTTTATGAATTATTAAATAAATTGAATATTGCAATTATTTTAATGTTAATTTTTTTCTTATAATATTTAGTATCGTCAATACTTTTACGTAATTGGATCTGAATTCAAAGAATAAAACTGCCTAACCAATTTTAGTTCAAGTAAAAAGGAAAAATTTACAATAAATACCGACTGGAAGATCAAATTCTCTATAAACAAAGACTTGACGTATTTTCTTGTATTTTTCCGCAATGAGTTGTAAATATATAGTCTTCGAGTGGTTCAGTATAAAATCGTAATAAAAACATCAACTATTTGGGCTCATCAAATAGGACACAGTACACAAGGTAGTCGCAGAAATATACCGTAATATATAAAATTCAGATAATTCTCATACAATCCCGCTAATGCGTCGAAAAAAACAATTCAGGGGCCATCCTAATACGTATAATATCCTTATTATAAGCTACCCTATCATTCCTTTATTTCCACCCATCACGAACACAACGGAGCGTCACGATCTACACACGAAAGCACTCAAAATCGTAACAATCAGCGCTACCTTCATACCAACTTAACTATTCGTTTAATTCTTTAAATCCTTATACTAAAATCACCCTTATTCCATCGACTGTAGGCTTTAATATTCAGTAGAAATGGTCAGGAAGGTTAAAAGTAAAGTTTGTAATCTATGGTTTGGTAGAAAAGTCGCCATATGCAGCAGACAACCGTACACACCCACCGGTCAAATTTGATTTACGCTTAAATTACATGTCATAACCTGTGTGTACACGGAGAAGTTTTTTACCATAGACTAAAAATGTATTGAGTATAGAAATTAGTCTGAGGATTTTTTTTATAATAAAGACAATTTATATGAGTGACATAAAAAAAAACACAAAAATGTATTTAATCTTTGTCGTTGTTGACAACCCATTTGGTGTAGCGGTTGAGACGTCGACTACTACACCAAGGGTTCCGGGTTCGATTCCCGGGCAGTACAAACATTTGTGTGCATGAACACGTCTGTTTGTTTTGATCTGGGTGTTAATATGTATCTTTTAAAAAAATAATATATAAATATGTTTATCCGTTCTTTAGTATCCATAATACAGATTTCACGCTTAACTTGGGGCTAGATGGCGCTGTGTGAATGTCGGTGGATATTTATATTTATTTATTTTTCATCATACGCCTATAACGTAGCAACGTAGGGTTTGCCCATCCCAGCAAGGTTTCGGGGAGTTTAGGCCGTAACTCGTTGCCCACCACGCGGGCTCAGTGCGGCTTGGTAGGTGTTAACAACTACCTACGATAGGTTGCGGGACCGACGGCTTTACGTGCCCTATGAAACACGGAATTATCTTGCCTTTCGGATAATCAGGTGATTCAGCCTGATTAAGTAAACTGTTAAAAAATCAAAATATAATATAGCATATGTCATCCGAGGGTAGTGTAACTTTTAGAAGGTGAAAATTTTTCTAGTAAATTTGGAGTCTATTGAAAAGAGCCTATAAACAAACAAATAAATCTTTCCTATTTCTAATATTAGTATAAAATAAAAATCGATTATTTTCAGTCATCACAACTCATATCATAATTCATTTAAATTGATAAATCAAACATAAATTGTAAAATTAAAATGTTCACTGCGGTTTTTGGACAACTTCACAACACAGGCCATGCTCTTTTTGGTTTTTTCCTAACATAACCTATGGCTCTGTTGACAGATGCGTGCCAAATATCTAAATATGTTTTGGTTTTCAATCAATGATATTTTATATACATATAAAGATAGATACGCAACCCGTACCTCAAAAACGAACCGCCAAAGATAATACAGTTGTAGGCTCTTTGTTTAGGTAAAGGTACGCTCATTCGAAATGTATGTGTGCTTTTGCTGCATTCCGAACACTTTTTCGATTGTTTTGCTAGCATATGACGAATAATACTTTTTACATCATTGTTTTCATAAAGAAGCTTTACACTACTACTACTTGCTTTGGATGTTAGAGAGACAGTTCGTATTTTTATACGTCCATGCTTACTGTTTAATAACAGAGGCAGTCTGTACTGTTAATATCTACTCTGTGACCAAACTGTACACGTAGGTGTCGCGGCCCCGCCCCATACACTCCAGCGCACCTTTGCATCGTTAATGCGTTAATTTGAATATTCGCGGTGTCAGATGTCAAACGT
This sequence comes from Leucinodes orbonalis, assembly GCA_019425675.1. Classification (NCBI taxonomy): domain Eukaryota; kingdom Metazoa; phylum Arthropoda; class Insecta; order Lepidoptera; family Crambidae; genus Leucinodes; species Leucinodes orbonalis. The sequence goes on along the minus strand of PQWD01001406.1, from coordinate 90,630 downwards.
CTAGTAATTGTCTGTGCTGTATTAATGTGATTTCAGTACGGAAGTCTGTACTAAGGGTGGCTACATGTTGGCATATGGTCAGGTGATTTATTGTCAAGTCGTTTAACTTGCAGGTGAATGATTATTGAGTGGTAATTATTTGGCTCGATTGTATTAATGGTCTTGAATGTTAAGCAACTATTGCGTTGGATTTTTCGGATGGGTGACCGGAATTTATTATAACGACACTTGTGGTGTAATGGTCGAGACCTCGGCTACGACACCAAGGGTTTCGGGTTTGATCCTCGGGCAGTACAAACATTTGTGTGCAGGTCTGGGTGTTTTCTATGTAATATGTTTGTTTTTTTAAAAAGTATATAAGTATGTTTATCCGTTGTTTAGCATCCATATCACAGGCAAATGTTTTGTTTGGGGCTAAATGGCGCTGTGTTAATGTCAGTGGATATTTATTGATTAAGTTATTGGGTAATATCAGAGGCCAGACAGGGCGTAAACACTGCCTTATTCTGAGAAAAAAGACCTGCCAACACAAAAAGTACATTATATATTCACTCTAAAGATAAATATTGCAAAATACATTGCGGTATGATTTTCGTGGCTTGATCTACCCACCAAAAAAAATAGTGTTACAAATTATAATTTAGCACATGTGGCCAAAACTATAGTCTCAGTTATTATAGGAATTATGCAAAGGCGAACAATAGTTTGCGCAAACACAATGACTCGGTGATGGATTTCAATCGACATCACCACCAGATGGCGTCGACGTAAGTGGCCGTGAGTAATCTTTAATAAGCTCACCTGTTAGTTATGAGCGAGTTTGCATGGGCGGGACCTTTGGGGGAAAATCCGAAGTTAAAAAAGTATTTCATTATGAATTTTAGCCTGAATGAATAGAAGTACTAGAATGAAACTAAACAGTCTACAAATAGACTTAATCATTAAGTGTTAGTGGTTCATTGGTGTCGACTGTTGTCTTCCGATGTGGAGGGCGCATGTTCAAATCCCGCCACGTGCCAATGTCTTTTCGGATTTACGAAAGTATGTGTACGTTTATCCGACGCTCTTACGGTGATGGAAAACATCGTGAAACAATTCGCACTGGGCCCGCGTGAACGACTAAGATAGGCCTTAGTCACGTTGGCCACATTTTACGGGTATGCTTGTGCCCCTTGGTGGGGATATATAAAGAGCTAATGATGGTGAGTTGAAGTGCTAGAATGAAGCTTTATAGTCTACAAATAGATTTAATCATTCTCTTCAAATGAGTGTTTCAGCAGCCAGGGGAGACTTAAAAAACGGATGTATTTACGAACAAATACATAAACCATCATTAATTTATGAATGCTGACGAGTCTACTTTTTGGCAGAGCCTCGTTTACCCGTTTTTCACTAAGTCAGAACAGAATGGATCACGAAAGTTATGAACCTTGCACTAAATCTGGCAAGTACGCTTTGTATGAGGGCCTATAAATTAAAAAGCTATAAATTAAAAACCGACGATTCAGCCGTAAAATCATTATAATCAAAATGTCTATAAAACTTCAATATAGGTCATTAAAGAACTCATAATTATGAATGTCAAATGAAGCTACCACCGGTTCAAACTATAGCAAGTTGTATAAAAATATTACTAATATCACAAATAATGTGGTTTGAGAAACATACTATTTTTTATACCTAAGTGCTAATAAAAGATTATTCCTAATTCCTATGAAAATAAAAGATTTCAACCCGCATTTTTTATTCACCACTCATCCCTAAGTATAAAATCGCCAACTTTAAAAGGGGTAGTTCAAATCCGAATTGTGTTTATTGTATGCCATATTTCACCCTTCGGTAAATCGTTGAGAGTGGTGGTATAATGTTCAAAAGTTTTGCAAAGTAGATTTATCGTAAGTGAACAGATTTAATTATGTCTGAGACACACCGAGATGGTATTTAAAAATTCTTCCAATGAGATAGGTAATGCATCTTATACATAATGTGTTCGCAAACTTGTAAAGATTTCAGTTCTTATTACTCTGCCTTTCTTACTTTTCATTCTGGAACCTTTACCTCTGACAATCGTATGGGGGGCATTTCGGAGAAAGAGATCCCCAAATACCAAGTACCTGTGTAAAATTAATCATCACTATAATCACTAAGGAAGTTGATTTGCCTTGAAAATCTCTCAGATAAGAATCTGTTTTAATTCAGTATTCAAGACCTTAGCTGCTTAAAATTCATAATATTATCTCTTAACATAGGTTCACATCCTACCTTATGCTAAATCTAGTAATTATTGAATGCAATATCTGCCTACCCCTATTATATGTACTTTTAACTAATTCACGTGTTTATCCGATGGTTCTCTTGCGGATGACAGTACAGTTATTGTTGAAAACTCTCTATTGGAAACGTACCAGAATGAAATTAACAGGACCATTAAAAATATAATTGCTTGGATGAAAGAAAATAATTTAAAAATTAATTTGGAGAAAACTAAAATCATGGAGTTCAGACAAGGAAATCAAAATTAAATTTAATATTGCTTATAATTCAGTTACAGTGGAAATGTAGATACAATTAAATTTTTAGGTATTCTAATAGACTGTAATATGTCTTGGGATCTCATTGCGTTGAAATATGTAAAAAACTCTATAGGTTCTCATTTGCTCTATATAAACTTGCAAAAGTAGCTGACACAGCGACTGTTTTGACTGCTTACCACGGATTTGTTATGTCAACACTGCGCTATGGTATTATATTTGGGGCAACTCTAAATATAGAGATATAATCTTTAGAGCTCAAAAAGATGCATTCGAGCAATTACGGTATAAAAAATACAGATAGTTGTAAACCTATATTCAAAAACATGAAATTGCTGACTTTTCCGTGTTTGTACATTTTAGAATCTTGCCTATTTATTAAAAACAATCCAGATAATTTTAAGATGACAGACTCTTTAACTACAACTTACCTTCGTCCCGTAAACCAATAGTAGAAAGTAAATTTGCAAAAAGCATTATTGAAAAGAGTGTCATTTGCATGGCATCGAGACTATTCAATAACTTCCACAATATGTTTTAAAACTTAACGACAAAATGTTTAGAACTACTTTAGTGAAGTTATTGACAAGTAAATGTTATTATAAACTGGATGATATTTTGATGATGTTTTGTAAGTAGAGAGAAGAAGAATGTAAATTAATGTTTCTATTTGATGTAATTATTTAAAACGTTAATATGTGTGTAAATTGAACTATATCCCTTTTTAACTGTGATGTATCATATTTTATAAATTCGTATGCCTATTTGGTGGATCATAGTGATACTTACTTACTAAATGTTACATTATTTTAATACCTATGATTACGAAATAAAGTATTCTAAAGTATTCTATTCTATACGTAATTTGTTATAACTTTTTCTAAAATAACTGTTACTTTTTCAATGCGTTGCTCCCACTGCATACCAAGCTTTACGTCTCTACCATCTACTGACTTAATACCGATGGATAGATACCAAATGTTATACTTTGAGTCATCATGACTATATAACTCTGCACCACTCTGCTCTAGGGGCATGACAACGAATTACGCGAATGGTTGTCCGGCCAAAAGACTTGATATTTTGATCTTATTGAGTCATTTAGGTGTAAAAAGAGACTTGTATTAAAAAATACAAACTGTCTTCTCGTATTGAACCAAATACCATGGTATGGGAAAATCTAGAGTTCTCGTATGTGGGAAGGCCTGCGCACTTCAATTGAATTTTACAGGCTGGTTCATTAACACGGAGGTTAATCAATTGAATTCGAGTTTCAGTTAAATTTCAGTACCTTACATTTTTAACTAAATTTAATTTAAAGTAAATTAGAAACGAGTTTTTAATTAATTGTAAAAATAATTTAAAATTAATGTGGTTTAAAAACTTTAAGACAACGCAAACATTTATCCTATATTCCTGGGATACTAAGAACGAAATTAACCATTTAGGTGCCAAAAGATAATTTGCGATCGAATTTTGCTAACATTATAGTATCGAGAAGCCAATACTAGTCTCACCCGCAACTTCCTATGTATGACTATGGAATTATTTCGCTCGATCACTCCCAGTCAGATAACTATAATAAATTAGCCACGGCTTATGGTGTCTAATTCATCCAAAGTGAATTTGCTGGGGTCCGTGAATTCAAATGGGCATTGTACAGAAGGGACGCTTTTCTGTAGGGTAATGTATATCCGCTGACATTCACACAGCGCCATCTAGCCCCAAGTTAAGCGAGAAGCCTGTAGTATGGGTACTAAACAACGGATAAATATACTTATATACTTATTTTAAATACATACATATTATACATAGAAAACACCCAGACCATTACAAACAGACATGTTTATGCACACAATGTTTGTACTGCTCGGGAATCGAACCCGGAACCCTTGGTTTAATAGCTGACGTCTCAACCATTAAACCAATAGGTCATCAAAAATATACATTTTTGACGACTAACATATCATGAACTTTTACCCACCAGCCTGTCACTAACCGATGTCTTGGAAATGATCACTGGCGGAGGCTGGATGAAGAAAGTGGAGGACCAGGATAAAATAACGGAGATATATGTCCAGGGGGGTAACCACAATCTCTTAAAACAGTATTGTTATAATGATACGTCATCATTTTTGTACTAGAAAAGACGAAGTTATATTATTGTAACACTGTTTTAACAGATGGTGGTAACCCCCCAGCATTGAACTGCGATAGGTTGAAAAGGAAGGAGTAATATGGATTTATGGTTATGTCTAATAGTACATTATGTTTTGCCTATCCACACGGAAAAGTTACCATGTACTTATTGTTATTTAATTTAACTGGTGTAATTTTCTTGTATGATTTGAATGACCTGGCTCGTAGGTAGTAAGGTAGATGGACAACAGTGCAGTCGCAAAACAAATTGTAGTGTTTTAAGCCAAATTGAGGACCCATATGTCATTTCAAGCCATAATTGTATTGACGCATGTCGCCCCTTCTGTATTTTGGCCACTTTGAGATAGAAATATAAGAAAAATGGTCCGCAAAATGACTTTGCAATATGCCTAATGCTATATCGGCATAATCGAGTAAGAGAGGAAATTAAGGTTTCGGAAAATATCTTTATGACGTGATTGATATGGGCAATGACGATGGAGGTTTGAGCTGAGATTTGGAAAATCGTATGACATGATATGATTGTGCGTTGTTTTCTTTGCGATTTTTACAATGCTTATTTATGCACTTAAAAAAACCAATACCTCCTCCTAAATTTATTCCTTTTGAATATAAATGGCATTATATGCCGGAACGCCATCAAATAAAAAATTGGCCAAGCGCAAGTCGGACTCCCTCGAAAATTGCACCTGATAAATAAATATCCATCAAAATTCACCAGCGCCATCTAGTCCCAAACTAAGCATTTGAGCCTGTAATATGGTGACTAAACAACTGATAAACATACTTGTATACTTTTTGTAAATACATATATTATACATTGAAATAAGAGCGTCGGTGGCTCAATGGTGTGGACTGAGGTTCAAATCCCGCCACGTACAATTGCCTAAGCACCCTATACGGTAGGCTCGTGCCCCTTGGTGGGGACGTATAATGAGCTGATGATGAGGAAACATTAAAACACTCAGATGTTCACGTAAACAAATGTTTGTATCGGACCCGGAACCTTTGGTGTGTATCTGACGTCTCAACCATGACCTGTTTGCTGGTCATAAATGAAAGCCAATTAAAGTATTTAACAAAGTCAGTCAAAAACAGCCAAAGGAATAATTCCTCAACTACAAAAAAAGACAGCGCTTTGAAAGTCATAGAAAGTACCGCCATTATTAGTCCCAATAAAAAATACCACCCAAACACAATGCGTCAATAAATACATCAAAATAGAGATCCTGTTTGCCGAGGCCGCAATTAGGTACGCTTTGAGGCCACACGTTGAGCCTATTCCGTCGCAAAATCAGTCCTATTGGCCGATGCACGGACAGAATGACCAATAAAGTTATAAAGTGTAATGTCCAGTGGACAATGGTCCGTCGTAAATATCAATATTGGTCGTGGACGAGTTCAACTATGTTGCACGGAATGTTCCAGAATGGTCTTGATTTTTCACGGTGTTTTAACTGAATATTTTTATGTTCATTGAATATTTTGTATTTTTACATCTACACTAATATTATTAAGAGGGAATAAATCGTATTTTTGTATGTATGTTTGTAACGAACAAACTCAAAAACTACTGTGCCAATTTTAACGCACAAATTGTCACAAATTATTTTACCATTAGAATGTGACATTGGTCCTGAGCAACGTAAGCAATATTATACTTTAAAAAGTTTAAAACAAAATATTCGGCAAAATAAAGTAAAAATACCCATGCGAAGCTGGGGGCGGATCGATGGTTATAAAATAAAGGTTCTCCGTGTATATATAATGATGTTAATCTGGCAAATACTGTTATCTGAGTGTTCAGATCGCTGCGTAATCCGGGAGTTGTGGAGTTCGGGTCCCGCGTGGAGCCCAAAGAGTAAAAATCGCTGTTTTTTTTTCAGTTTGGTACATTTACAGGATATTGCAGTGTGAAAAACCTGACTTTGAGAAATGTTTTGAGTCTTCATTGAGCCATCCCGGCTACAACAATTAAATTAAAAATATATTTTCGATGGCAAAAGCATATCAAACTCAAAAGCTAGCTACGGTGACAGCTATCATTAAATCGTGCTGAGAGCAGCTGCTTGGGCAAGCTGAACACGACATAAGGTGAACCATCGTTTGGGCCTCAAAACAGTCTAAGTCAAGACCACCTGGAAATCCCCATTTGATGGCAAATACTCATAGCTATGATGAGCAGGTAAGCCAGTGTGCTGCACTTGGATAGACGGATGATAATGACCTTCTTCTTATCGAGGCGAAATGGATTCACGAGTTAAATATGGTACGCGACCAATATTGGGCCACTTTAATCGCCCTTTCATTTGCCACCCGAGGTTCGGAAACCGCCGAAGATGTACATTCGGGAAAGACAGTAAGTAGGTTTCCATTGTGTGAGGGCACTACAGTCGCACATACTGCTTCTGGAATATCACTATCTTACCGATTTCATGGCACCGGATGATAATGATGAAAATAAACAATTAATTTTAGGGCGGTGGCTCAATGGTGTGGACTGTCGCCCTTCTACCGGGAGGGCTGAGGTTCAAATCCCGCCACGTACCAATGTGTTCTCGAATTTTGAAAAATATATGTACAACTTCGGATAAGCTCTCAGGGTGAAAGAAAACATCATGACGAAACCTGCGCACGCCTGCGAAGTGATTCAAAAGGGGTGCGTGAAGTCGTCCAACCTGCACTGGGCCCGCGTGGACGTCTAAGGCCTATACACCCGCCACGGGTAGGCTCGTGCCCCTCGATGCGGACGTTTAATGAACTGATGGTGATGAATTTTAGGGCCATTATAGAACAAACTTTTATTGTGGGCGGCACTACAATGTCACACTGCGTGTTCAAATTAACACAATAAAATTAAATCCTAATGTACGAGCTAATAAATTAAAATTGACTTTATGTGTATACACTTTTTAGTGCTGATTGAGAATTAAGAAATAAAAGAAATGTAGTGAATGTAAATAAACCCATAGGGTTTTAGTACTATTGAAAACATAAATTAGATAGGTATTTGTCTTTAGAGCGTCGGTGGCTCAATGGTGTGGACTGTCGCCTTCCTACCGGGAGGGCTGAGGTCAAATCCCGACACGTGCCAATGTGTTTTCGAATTTTCGGAAATATATGTACGTTATCCGACGCTCTTACGGTGAAAGACATCGTGAGGAAACCTTCATGCACGCCTGCGAAGAGATTCGAAGGTTGTGGGTGAAGTTGTCCAATCCGCACTGGGCCGGCGTGGACGACTAAGGCCTAATCATCCTATACGGGTAGGCTCGTGTCCTCAGTGGGACGTTTAATGAGCTGATGATGATGATGATTTGTCATTAAAAACACCACTGATATTTACAAAACTATCTAGTCCCAAATTAAATTATGGGTATTATACAAAAAGACTTCGTATGTCATTAGAATTTATTCATATCTTATGGTTTCTATGATTGTTCAAAGGCTAGCCGATAAATTAATCTGCAACGTATGATACAACTGTTGTGTGATGAAAAGTTATAATTTAAGACTGACTTTACTAGGTGGTAGACTCGACACTGAGTCGTATAGGTAGGTACCACCGCAGTGCCAGATATCATCCCGTGAAACAGGAGTGTTATGCACTTTTGTGTTTCGGGATGAGGGCACTGTAGCTAGTGAAATTACCGGGTATAAGAGACCTAATATCTGTTGTCTTGGGTGACACGCGCAGTGAGGCATTAATGGAGGATAATAACTGTCTATCAGTTGTTGGTCTCTTTTAATGCCGCTCTGTCATGGTCTGGCGTATCAGTTACCATCAGCTGAGAGTCCTGACCGTCAGAGAGAGATCAGGAATCGTTATAGCAATGATAAAACATAGCATGCCTAAAATTTAAATCAAGTTAAAATTCCTTACCTAACGTAGGTAATCTAAAAATATTACTTCTTTGTCCCGGTTACCCTTGATGGTAGTCGTTAACACCTACCAATCCACAGGAGTCCCATGTTGACGGCCAATCTCTGTACAGCCGTGCTTCATGGGAAAGCCTGTGCCCAGGATTGGGATGTTGGATTAATTCCATGTCCTTACATGACAGAACCTCTTATATTTTAAAGTACGTTTGAAGTGGTGTGTACTTGATTCCCTCTCTTCAGTGCGAATTCTGATTCCACTTGTCAGTATTATTTTTTATCCCCCATTTGTCTTACATAGGGGACACCAATTTCAATATGGGTGCATTATTTAAATACGTTTTAAATGGTCGTGCGACTTACCATATGGTAGAGGAACAGAAAACGCGATCTTATGCTAATTTTTATGAACATTACAGGTGTTACCTTTTCCACCGCATTGTACTTATTTGAAGGGTTACTTTATTTGTATTTATTGGAGTTTAAATCAGAAGCAATGTTGTCCGTAAGAGAACTAAACTTACCGACATTGGTCGCCGGTTCAGTAAGTTTAATTTGCAGTTAGCTGGTCACGAGAGCGTCGGTGGCTCAATGGTGTGGACTGTCGCCCTCCTACCGGAAGAGTTGAGGTTTAAATCCCGCCACGTACCAATGTATTTTCGAATTTCGAAAAATATATGTACGTTATCCGACGCTCTTACATCGTGAGGAAACCTGCGCATGCCTGCGAAGAGATGCAAAGGTTATGCGTGAAGTCGTCCAACCCGCACTGGGCCCGCGTAGACGACTAAGACCTAATCGCCCTGTACGGGTAGGCTGGTGCCCCTCGGTGGGGACGTTTAATGAGCTGATGATGATGGTCACGTATGTCGTAGAACCGATGGTGGTTGGAGTATATTTCTAGAGTACCAGCCGCGTCTTGGCAAGCGTGGCGTCGAAAACCCAATAATATTCTGTATATGTAAAGGTAGATACGCCATCAGTGCCTCAAAAACGAACCGTCAAAGAGTTTGTAGTCTTTTGTTCAGGTAAATGTACGCTCATTCGACATATGTGTATGTGTGCTGTCGCTGCATTCGTTACACTTTTTTCGATTGTTTTGTGAGCATATCACGAATCTATACTTTTTTTACATCATTGAGGAAATCTGGACAGCTGGACCACATGCGAATGGTGGTAATGGAGCCTGGATGAGGAAAGCGATGGACCGGGACATTTGGCGTAAAATTGGACTGTCACGGGAAGTTTCAAGCAAGTTGTAAACGGTTGAAACAATTATAAGAACGTGATTGTTAGCTACAACTGAGGTATAGATTTTCGATCCAAGCTAGTCAAATGCGATTGGACTAGATGCTTTTTTTTGAACTGACTACTGCTATTGGCCGCAGATGGCCTATACAGCTTCACCGGGCAATGCATTATTTGTTAATGAAGACTGACTCCCATAATAGCTAGATAAATATGTATTATGAAGATTCTATATAACTATACTATAATGTATAATATATATACGTGAGTAAATTTTAATGAAATTCTAATTATCGACAAACGAAAGGTCAAGATGTCGCTAATAGAGGCTTGAAGAGGTAAGCGAAAAGCCGAAGTAGGTATCTGGCGCAAAAGGAACAGAATCACAATATTAAAAAAAATGATGGATTTTTACTTTGTAACAGCTTTAAAATTAATGTGAAATTAACTCCCCTAATTTCGAAGCCCACTTTAAATATGTCCAATTCAAATTATATGCACCTAAAAAGATAATGAATGTATCAACGAAACGCATCGGAACACTTGCCAGTCGTTCCCTGCTTTATACCATGTTCCTTTTATGGTCAATTAGGTTTTTATTACGACCATTACAGGTGTTAAAGTTTACACTTTACTAATTAGTTGACTGGCGCAAATATTTATTGTGTTTAAGATATATGCTTCGGCTTGTTATTATCTTGTATCTATTCATAAAAACATAAGTAAGTACATATATTTATGGTGTAATATTGTATATTTAGAGCGTCGGTGGCTCAGTGGTGTGGACTGTCACCTTCCTACCGGGAGGGCTGAGGTTCAAATCCGACACGTACCAATGTATTTTCGAATTTTCGAAAATATATGTACGTTATCCGACGCTCTTACGGTGAAAGAAAACATCGTGAGGAACCTTCATGCACGCCTGCGAAGAGATTCGAAGGTTGTGTGTGTGTCGTCCAATCCGCGGGCCCGCGTGACGTCTAAGGCCTAATCACCCTATACGGGTAGGCTCGTGCCCCTCGGTGGGGACGTCTAATGAGCTGATGATGATTGTATATTTGATCCCTATGTTTCACCTTATTGGTACTTGAAATTATTAATTGTATAAATAAAACTTCTATTAGATTGTTTTAATATGTATAACCCAATTAACAATAAAAATTTGAATACCTATAGGCCTACCTATATATATTAATCTACCTATATATATATATATATATATATAATATTATATATATATATATATATATTATATTATATTATATATAATATATATATATATATATACTAAGCTAATTATAATGTCAGCTTGTTGTGTGTTGTTGTATTGTTTTATTTATTTTAATTTTTAAGTATTTTTTTTACAACAGTGCTCAATCGCATTCATTTACGTCCCACCGCAATGCGAATGCAAGCAATGAGGAGATTGGGCCGTAACTCGCTACACGAGCCCAATGCGGTTTAATGAGTGACTACCGTTCTAAGATTGTACAAAATTTATCATCATCATGATGTTATTTTTTATTTTGAATACACGTTATTTAAATGTAATTAATTGATTTTATTCATGTTTATTCTATTGTACCTATTTTTTAATTCAATGTTATATGGATTTTTATTATTCGAAATAAATTATTTGAATTTGAATGCTTTATTATATTTATTTTTTATACCTAGATATTAGTATTTATGTACGTATTTATCTAAGGCAGTTTCATGATCATAAATCCGTTATCATGGCTGGTCCGATGCATAGGGTGTTAGGCCAATTTCGCGGTTCCGGCTACGATCTTAGAATGGTATCCACCCACAGATTTCCCAATACAGGAGATGGGGCAAGCCGCGTTTAAAGTGCGACAACTGTAAGCTCAACGAGCATACACTGGCTACCAGTTTACGCTCTGTGAGACGAGTCAAGACGCACGAATTTAGAAGAAATTACCGCTTTTTCCAAAATGCCATCCTGTGCAATTGTAACATGCCATCATCGCAATGAATCAGTAAATTTACCAAGAAATATAATAACTTTTCACAGGTAGGAACCGAAAAGAAATTGCGACACTGGGACTGCCTATAAACTTGGCGGCTTGTCCAGTCTAATGTATATTCTGATGTCTGTGGTATCCACCCAATAACCGCATTGGGCTCATGCATTTTCAATATTTAGTGACGCAGACAATATGTTCGTTCTTTTGAATATGCTGTGATTTGTTTAAACACGCCAAATCTAGCGTTACGTCTACCTTCATTAATCGTCCTTTTGTTTCATTTCACAATTCAACCCTTAACTAATTACCGCACACAACGGACCAGAATAGAAAGGTATTTCTCAGCCATTATACAAATAGTTGTTGTCAACGGAATTAATGTTAACATCCGTATGCTGGCGCGGAGTTAATTTTTGATGAATATTTCTAATTACTCATTTGCATTTGACAGTTCCCAGGTTAAAATTAGACAATGCGCCAAATGGTTCACCCTAAATAGCCACAAATAAATGTGACGTCACACTTATGTAACAAGCTCTGAAGAAAGAAGAAAGAAAAAAATATTTATTGAAGCATTAGTTCCAGAAAAATAATATCTACTAAAACCACACACACGTAAAATAATCGTTTATAATCTGCACTTTACCATACATATATTTCTTACAATTTAAGATATACACGTTGAGATTGTATATTCATATTAGTCGCAAAATGGGGGAGACCTTTGTCCAGCAGTGGACTGCGATACGTTGAAGAGAGAGAGAGTCGTAATCGAATGAACAACATTAGAAATCTTAGAACACATTTATCGTATATCGTTGATTACTAAGACAATGTCTTTGACCACAAGGTTTTTGACAAAAAAGAAAGAAAAGAAAAAAGCTTTATTTGACAAGACGAAGACACTACATAACATTGTACATACACATTTTAAAGAAAAACAAAAAAAAAAGACAAAATATGAAAGTGAGCAGAAAAGTTAAACAATGAATAAATATTTACAATGAGGTGAAGAGAAAAAATAAATAAAAAAACATGCATAAACATATTGGAACATAAAGATTTCAGTTAGTTCCTTTCATCTCAGATCAGATTTAAATGATAATGATGAAAATAATTAATTAACCCGATATTTAAAGGAAAGAGCTACATAAAATAAAAAAATATTTTAGTAAGTTGTTTTAAAACGGTTTAATAAAGAAAAATAATTGTAATGGTATTTTATTAGAGTAACATATATGTTACTCTATTGTTATAGAGTAACATATATGTTACTCTATGTTTATTAGAGTAACATATATGTTACTCTATTGTTTATTGAGTAACATATATGTTACTCTATATAATATACCATTACCATGCGTCGGTGGCTCAGTGGTGTGGACTGTCGCCTTCCTACCGGGAGGGCTGAGGTTCAAATCCCGACACGTACCAATGTATTTTCGAATTTTCGAAAAAATATATGTACGTTATTCGACGCTCTTACGGTGAAGGAAAATCGTGAGGAAACCTTCATGCACGCCTGCAAAAGATTGAAGGTTGTGTGTGAAGTCGTCCAATCTGCACTGGCCACGACTAAGCCTAATACCCCTAACGGTAGGCTCGTGCCCTCGTGGGGACGTTTAATGAGCTGATGATGATGATGAACATATATGTTATATATAAGGCTAATATAAATCATCTATCAAAAAGCTCCTACCTATTGACTATTTATCAGATAATAAACTATAGCGCTCATCTGGTTAGCTACTTCAGTATATCTATGCACATCAAATTATTTATTATTTATCTGGTATCTGTTTCAGATATTTGCTTTTCTCTTATTGATTTTAAAGGAGCTGCCACACGTCTGTTCAAAAACTAGGATTATTTCATTGACAAAAGTTGATGAGAAGGAAATTTTGCTCCGGAAGTTCCTAATCACACTGCATTTCGTATAAACTTTCGCTTTTGCACGTTCCAGATTAGTCACAAGCCTTTGTCGTGTGACCTTCAAATGCATCAGTGCATGAATTTACTTGTAAATGGTATGATCATCAACAATTATGCATTACTCTGCACTTGATTTACGAACACTCCTATTTTCAACTGCCTAAGACCTAATTTTGTTTGATCGGATTTCCCATACGGTTCTCTTTGTTGTACGCAGGAAACGTCTTCGACGTAAATCTCATTATTTTTTTATTGGTGCAATCGTAAAGTACATTGAATGATTAAGTGATACATTTGAAAACGGATCTGGAGTTAACCCTGAACATTATATTGTAAGGAACCTATTAAATAAATAAATAAATATCCACTGACATTCACACAGCGCCATCTATCCCCAAGTTAAGCGTTAAGCCTGTATGATAGGTACAAAATAACGGATAAACATACTTATATACATTTTTTTGTAAATACATACATACTTTACATAGAAAACACCCAGACCATTACAAACAGACATGTTCATGCACACAATTGTTTGTACTGCCCGGGGATCGAACCCGGTACCCTTGGTGTTGCAGTCGACCTCTCAACCGCAACACCAAATGGGTCGTCAAAACTATTACTATTTATTACTATTACACTAAATTTTCTGAGTTAATTCCAGATTCGTTTTCATCCGCGTACAAAGTCAACCTCAGCTCTCTATGGTAGCCACACGATTCGGTATTCTCCCCATTCGCAATAAAATACCAAACCATATTTTCATAAAAGTGCACTTTATTTACGTCGTTTCCTTGATCATTTTGTTTATTTGCAATATTGTATTTTAAATACACTGAAACCAATAAATATTAGGTCAATTGATGTTAGTGTGCAATGACGTCAGGTTTCAATAATCTCATACAAAATATATGGAAACGTTCCTTTTTGACAGTTCATAAAAAGTGCGTCAACGATTAGTGGTGTCAATACCCAATTACGCACTTCCTTACATGACAAGGAAATTTCAATGTTAGACGCTCAAGTTTTATTGGGTCACTAAGCGAATTTCGAGGTTGTTTGAGACTAGATTAGAAAAGCGGAGGACCGGGATATCAGTTTATATGAAGAATACTTTAATGAACTGAAAGAGAATAAACAGTTTAAGATACACTATTTTTTAAATAATAATTGTTTATTTGACCAGAAAGAAGAACATACTTATTACTATTTACAAGTTAGTTGATAAATAAACAATTAGGTTTTGCTGCCACGTTATGCTTTAAAATAGGATGTACTGAGCTATAAGTACCGGCTACCTTCCATTGATACAATATAATTTAGTATTTGTAAAAGGAAACCAAAATTATTTCCAAAAACATTCTGATGTTATTGCACGAAAGACAAGGCATCAAAATCGTTGGATATTCCTAAGTGTTCCTTGAATTGTTTAAGAAAAATGCCTTTGTATGGCTATATGCATTTAATAGATTACCAGATCTAAAAAAAATACCTATGACGCAGTTTAAAAAGAAGCATTTTAAAATTTTGATTAATAAATGTTATTATAAATTAATAATTTTTTAACTGACAATAAGAGAATGACTCAATAAATATGTTTGTAAAGTTTCTATATTGTATACTTTGACATTTAATGATGATAATTTGTTTCTTATTATTTAAGCTATAAGTAATTATAATTGCACGCCATTTTACTGGTAGAATGTAAAGGACACAGAGATTGTAAAAATATGTATTGTAATAAATGAATTCTATTCTATTCTATTTATTCTATAATTATCACGTTGTACGAGTACAAAGTAGTTGTTCTACCGAAATAGAATTATTATAACTGACATTGTCGATCCCGCTAATTACCTTAAAGGTATTTTTATGAGTAGCACCTGATTATGACAGTAAATACGGAGACAATAGCAACTGGTTAAAAATACTTTGTGCTCTAGCTGCTTTGCGTAATTATTTTAATGCTTACTATTAGGTCGATCTTATATGTGTTATGATGGCATTTGTATCATAAACTTTGTCACCGGGACAAGTTTGATGGTAAACAAGACTACGCGTTCACGATAAGAGTGATAATGACTCAGTCTTTCTGGAACCATCCATTATTCTTGAGATTTCATAGAACTTTATTGTTATGCATAAATATTCATCACAATGTCATATCTAAGGGTTTTAGTAATATATTTTATTTTATTTGGCATTTTACGAACTCTAGCAATTGATCATCTTTATTAAAAATAAACAATTTTTAAACAAACTTGATCATTTAAAATATCTACAAGTATGTTCCAGGTTCGATGCCCGACAGTGCAGGGGGCCGACATGCAGTGTTACCAGTAAAATTTAAACCTGACTAGTATTTAGTTCGCGCGTCGGATCAGCAAGTTGAAGGGGCATTGGGCTGGTCACGTATGTCGCAGAACCGATGGCCGTTAGAGCAGCTAGTTCTGGAGTGGAGATCGTGTCTTAGCAAGCGTAACGTAGGAAGACGATCTCGACGAGTTGCTGGATGAGAAAAGCGGAATACCAGGAATTCTGGCGCAGTGGGAAGTCGGTCCATCGGGCCAAAGGTGTCCAGACCGCTATCCATACAGTGTTATGAACATATATTCAGGTTCGATAGAATGGATTTTGACAAG